>ADNK01000433.1:0-24336 GCA_000320545.1 Bigelowiella natans CCMP2755 | reverse complement strand
CCACCTCGATGTAGTCTCGGATAATGTACTCCACCAGCTTCCAAAGGGTCCGTTCTAAGGCCTGGAAAGTATGAATGATGGGTTATTTGGGGGCGGGAAATGAGAGAGAGAGAGAGAGAGAGAGAGAGAGAGAGAGAGAGAGAGAGAGAGAGAGAGAGAGAGAGAGAGAGAGAGAGAGAGACGAGAAGAGGAGGCGCGATGGAATACAGATAAGGACATATGAAGCGAATGAAAAATAGGGACAAGAAGTGGAGTGCTTGTGAAAGTCTGACCTCAGTTTCACAGAGCTTTACTTTGAGGTCATCCCTCGTTCGTTCCTATTAGGTACAAAGATAAAGACGCATCTTTTCGATGTGCTTACCCCCCCCCCCCCCCCCCACACACACACACACTCGTAAGCACCTGCAAGCGAGCATTTCGATTAAGCCGGCTTGTAGTAAGTTTTAGCTCCTTAGCCTCCTTCCGTATCTCGGCTTCCTTGCTCTTCTTGTCGCTCTATGAGAAACGGAAGTAAGGAAAGCGGGGGAAAGAGAGATAGAACAGAAGAAGAAAAAGGGGGAAAGAGGAACACAGTAAGGAAGAGGACGAAAAAGGCATAGTTCCGCTCATCACACAGTGTCTCGAATATCAAGGAAGATCCGCTCACCGCAAGCCAGTAGTATCCTGCAGATACCAGCCCTATGCCGACCACGACGTTCATCGAACTATTTCGCGTTCTAGCGAATTAGTTGAGAGACGACGACGACTATCTTGACAAGGAGAGGGGGGGGGGGGGGGTGGGCTGAAATTTCTCCGGAAGTTGTATGCTTTTCCGAGGTGGGTGCTGGCCAACACTACTATTCAGCAAGAGAATATTCAGCATCAACGAGGGAAACACAGATCATTTTTGTCTAAACTCAAGATTCATGTGATATCGTAGGGATGAAATATCCGGCAATTACAATCTGAGACGGAAAATTCCTTGGCGAATCGCTGCAGAAATATCTCCACTTCGAGGCTTGTACTCGTAAGGAAATCTGAAGGATTTTCTGCTCTCATCAAGAAGTTTCCCCGATATGTTTTTATCCCACGCAGGGTGCTGGCCGATAGCGCAGCACCAAGTAGCTCAAAGCGCCTGTAAACTTCAGCTGGCGCCAAGGTAAAAAGGTTGTCGTAGTTCATAAATGAAGGGTGTTCAATCAAGAAAGAGATCACTCTTCCTCAGTCGGAATTTTATCATTTCCTGATGGTTCCTTCGTCCACCTGCTCACGGCTGGCAGCGTGGCTTCTTGTTCTTTTCGGTCACTCACATCAGACGATTGCGCAAACTATAGCTGACATATGTCCTGGGTCCAAGGCTAGACCGCATGCGATGTGCAATATGACCGTGCACTTCCCAGATTCGAGATGCAAGGATGTGCTCGACGAGATCGTTGCCCGAGCGACCAGTACAAGCTGGATAGATCCTCACAATGTGTGTAAATTCTACTTAAGTTTATCTCGAAATATCGTACGAAAAATATTATCTGTGCAGGGAGGAAAATACACTTTACAACAAAGCCCTGCGAATTTTTCCAACGAAGGAATCAATGTGATAGTTTCAAAGCGCGTCACGGGTCGGCCTCCAAATTACATCGATATGGTAACATTCTAATCTCTTCTTTCTCGCTTGAAATTATACACAATCATGAGAACTTGATTCTCATGACAATTTGATCGGTATGAAAAATCAGCAAAAATTCACATTGAAGCAAATCGAAGGCAGATGTGTTGTGTATGCCTGCTCGGAATCCCAAGGGTTCTCCGTAGTAGATTATTCGACAAACTATTGCAACCTTCACAACCTCTACTGTGGTGATGAAGATGACTGCCCATCTGTTCTCCACAATTTTGATGTCACAGAGGATTTTTCAGCAAATAAATGCACGCAAAATATGAAATCAAAGTGTATTGTTCCAGAATACCTCCCATCTAAACCTGTGGTGGAAAAAAAACGGGACAACTTCTATCCAGAGGGCACAGTTTACGTGAAATTACGAAATGGGATTCAAATGCCAGTAGTTGCCAGTGGAGTACCTGGCTCAGACTTCGTCGCCAACACCAAAATCATATTAGATGCAAAAGTTGCCCACATTGATACTGCTTATCAGTATGGAAATCAGCATGGAATTGGACTAGGGTTGAAAGGTTACAACAGAACATCCTATTTCCTCACAACAAAAATTCCAGAGTGTGGATCTAACGACCTTAAGGACACGAGTCATTGTGGCAAACAATCGACTAAATTAATGGAGCAAAATCTCCAAGAGCTTGACGTTGAGTACGTTGATTTAATGCTTGTGCACCGGCCACCACATGGGGTTGTAGTCCGCTATGCAAGATTGTTCAAGATCAATGGAGGGCTGTCGAAGAATTTTATTACGCTGGTAAGACACGAGCAATCGGTGTTTCGAATTACTGTCAGGAGTGCTTTGATTGCTTAAAGGCCACACAGAGAGTCGTTCCAATGGTGAATCAGGTTGAATATCATGTAGGAATGGGATCAGATCCTCATGAACTATTATCGTATTCTGCTTCCCATGGAATAGTTATCGAAGCTTACTCCCCGTTGGGTGGAAGCTCTGGAAAAGCTATCCACAACGACCGTGTTGTGTCTCTTGCCAATGATTACCAGAAGTCATCAGCCCAGATAGCTCTCAAATGGATTCTGCAACAAAATTCCACTTTTGTAACAGCATCTGCAAACGAGAAGTATCTACAAGAAGATCTAGACGTGTTCGATTTTAACATTTCTTTATCTGACATGGAGAAATTGGACGCTGAAACTAGTCCGGGTGGATCAATTTGTCAGGATAAGATATCAATGTTAAGCCCTGCAGTGGCAGCTATAATTGTCACCATTATTACTCTATTTTGCTTTGCAATAGGATTTGTGACTTATTATCGGTGCGTTAGAAAATCGAGAACACACGAGGAAGTGTCGATGGACGAATTTAGCTCCGTTAAAAAAGCAGATTCTGAAAACACTGGAGGTTTTGAGGCTGTACAGCAGACTGGAGAAGTATGGGAAGAGAATGACAGAGAATCTATTGGAAGCACTCATGAAAGGAAATCTGAAGTCGCTGAGCCTATTCATTCATGCTGATGTACAGAAATACTACGAACTAATGAATGTGATAGTGTGCTATCTGGCATTCACATGTTGTCCGGAGCTAGGTACGTTCATTTTGTAAACACGAGTATGTGTATGGTGTAGCTTTCATTCACATGTAAGACGGATGTAATGAATTAAATTTAAAATTTGTTCAATGCGGTCAGTACGTAGCTGTGCAAAGCAGTGGCTATAGCGCTGATGTTGAATCTGTTGGTCTCCGCTGTGATGCATTTCATGCAATCAATTGTATAATTGCGTGTTGTTTCACGTGTGTACTGCGGCGGTTCATGATCATTCACGCGCTAGCTAGGCGCCTGGTGCATTGCGCATGGCGCAATCATGCAAGCACACATGTGCATTGGCTGCAATCTAGCAATGTCGTGCAGCATGCATTGATCCTGTGCGTGTGTCACATGCATCATTTGCACTCTACATACGCCAGCAAGCATCTACCTAGTCATGCAGATGTACGGTGCTAGCTAGCTAAGGATCGAAGAGTTTCGGATCCATAGCAAGTGCAGAACATCAAAATTCATCGCGTTATCGGTCGCCTCCGATGTTTTGATGATAACGCGCACAGCACACATGTGTGTACACATATGACAATACGATGTGCATGGTGTTCTTGGTTCTAGAGCGACTCGTTTGGTCACACACCATGTCATGCTTCTGTCTCGCATAAAAGTGCAAGCTGTCTCACCGTACATGAACGTGACTACGCAATGTATACGCATCATCATAGTAATGCAGGTTTGATGTAAACACATTAATGTGTGAAATAGGTGCAATTAACGAACAAGATCTCTATGAAATTTTTACATTCAACAACGCACAACCCAGCGAAATGGTTTACGGATGCTTGCTTCATCTGATTCCCAGAAATTCTTGCTCTCAAGTATTTGAATGTCGGTTACGCTCGTCAAGGTATTATAACTATAACTAAGTCTATTTAAACTAAGACGATTAAGCCAATAAGTGTTTATTAAGGTATTCTTCAATATCATGAATTTTCCAATTTGCAATGCTGACTGTCTCGGTGTCCATATTAGGGCCTTCCATCACAAGGACGGGGTTTGCTCCTCGAACATAGTCTACCTTCAGATTTTTGTGTGAGGGACCTTTGTCCTGGATGAATCCCCTAACCTCAGGAAACCGATTGATCTTTCATTGACAGACTTCTAATCGTGCATTCGCGAATTTTCCCTGGTTTTAATAAAAACGTAATATTGTTTCTTCTGAGTCCAGAAAAGTCAGTGTAATAGCCTCTTAGAGTGGAAATCAGAATCAGAGCAACAAGAGGTCAAACAATAAAATGTTGCAGAGCATGGGCATCGATACAACAAAGATGAGATCTTTGGCAACGGAATAAATCTCTGAATTTTTCTTCTCTCTTGCACGCATTGCGAAGAACGCATAGGGCTTAATGCTACTGAACAAGCCCAGCCCATGATGGTAGCGAAACCGGCGTGCGAATGGTTATAATTTCAACTGTCTACAGGATGCATTCAACAATTCGACCGCACAATTGCTTTCTCTCACCGAAACGACTGCCTTATCGTCTGTACAGCAGTCCATGCATTCTTTAGCGAGCTCTGACAATCAGTACGCACCAATCAAACAATAGTACTCTCTTCTGAACTGCCAGAATACGTTATACGAGTCAGCTACCTTCATCTTTCACAATCTCCTCGAATTTTTTGCAAGAACTACACACCAGGCCTTCGCCAAAGCCCTTCTCCAAACCTGCGGTGAATGAGAGCACTCAGGACTGCACTAGAATCAATTCCCATTCCAGGGCATATAACGGGTGAAAATTTGTGAATCTTTTACAAGTCTCTGCCAGCGTGAAGGCGGGGAGAGAAGCTCCTCCTACGAGTAGGAGGAGAAGCGGAATGGGGGACCGCATCTTGCCCTCCTGCTTATCCTCCTCTTGGAATAATGTACTGAATCAAAGCTAATACTGATCCTACGACATCATTTTTCCAATGTCGCTCATAAATATATTAAACTATGTCGGCATGAAAATGAATCTCATTTCAGTGTGATAGGGTGCCAGAAAGGGCAGAGTTACTGCAAAATGGGGTCTTATGGTATTTCGGGATCCAAAGCATAAATATCGGAGCCCAGTATTTATCAAAGAGCGAATGCATGGTGTCGACTTCCTGCGACACAACATGTTTCGTCTTTTGAGTACGAATAGTAGACAGACTACTCAGTTGTCTGACGCAAGCAGCGGTCTGCCCGCCCCCCCCTTTCACCACCACAAAAAAACACTAGTTTTCATCTGGCATGACCTGTACGCTGGCGATTAGATCGTGTTGTCGAAAAAGCCTGGTTGATATGTTTTCTATGGTTTTCCCCATCATGCATGCCGCGCATACGTGCATCTGTTGGCGCAACTACGGCTTACAGCATCTGACAAACAAATTCTAGAGGCGAGTCATCTTGAAAAGTTTACTTATACATTGTGGAACTTCGATAAGCTATTCCTGTCCTATAGAAGTCCAATGCATACCTAGTCGGCATGATACGTACATTGTAGAGCTCGAAGTATTTTCAATACTCAGAAACCCACTGACTTTGCGACTCGTGTTCCTTATTCCCTCCATCAAGAATCAAAGAGCCAATGGCATTATTCGACGTTGATCGAAGCGTGTTTGGAAGAGGCAACTATTGCGCGTTGTTACTTGCCGTTTTCTACGTGCAGCTGGCCAGATGCGGCGTCGAGTCGGTTGCAATGTCGCACTCTTTTCAACCTCCATACCACCAAGGGACGGTTCCTTTTTGGAGACATGGTCAGACCGGACATTGTGAATAAGTCTTCGTAGCCGAATAATTACTTCTATTCATCAAAAGCTCTTACGTGTCTGTACTAATGTGCTGTGTTAGGTGCTGGGGCGCTAGTCAATAATACCTTCGTGCGATTGACACCAGGTATCATCATCATCACTTAGAAAGAAACTCTGTGTGCCATGTGATAGAAAAATCCCTCAAATTTAAATATATGTGCATGTACGGTGTGTGTGTGTATGTGGTTGTGTAGAAAGAGAGGAATAAGAGAGAGAGAGAGAGAGAGAGAGAGAGCGAGATCTAACTCAGGTCCATCACGTTCCAACCAGCGTCGGCAGTCCCACGACTCCTATTTTCCCTTGCCTCATCATCCCCCCCATTCTCTCGCTCTCTTCCTCATTTATATCAACATTACCTAGCACGCCAGAGCCGAACGGGTTACTTCTGGAACTCAATCAAGTCGAAAATGACCGATTGGGAGGTCCAGTTTGACTTCCAAATCAAGGGCCAGAAGATGCTCGGCGGGGACGGTTTTGCCTTCTGGTACACAGACACGCCCGAGGTCCTCGGAACAGTGTATGGCGCAGCAGACTACTGGAAAGGGCTGGGCGTCTTCTTTGATACTTACGATAACAACGGTACGAAACCGAGGATAAACCTTGAGCAGTTAGTTGGTGCTGAGAATATGAAGACGGGAACTTGACTATGCGTAATAAATGAACGAAACACTTACATTATGGGTATGCAAATAATCTGAATCGTGCCTTCCTCCCCCTTCCCCCTTCTGCCCCCTTCTGCCGCACTTCCTTCCTCAGCCGTCGGTCAAAACCCTCTCATCACCGCCATTGTGAATGACGGGACAATGCGGTACGACGCGGGATCTGATGGTGAAGACCAAGCGTCAGGAAAGTGCTCGTATCAGGTTGGTACTCGCTGTTTGGCTATTATCATTAGGCGTCATATTCCTGCCAAAAATTAGTATGAGTTTTTTGTGACTCTGGAACACACACAGTACACTCACTCACTCAATCCATAGTTGCAGTAGCAGTAATAGTACCAAAACTGTAGCGGAGTCGGTGTCATGGTTTTCAAAACAACAACTTGAACCATCGAACGACACTGTATTTGATCCTACCACTCTCTAACCCTAACAGCTTCGAAACCTGCAAAAGCCTTCACGGGCAAAGATCAAGTATCAGGATGAAACGCTTTCAGTCTCCATCGCTGTGCAGAATGACGGCGACTTTGAGCCCTGCTTCCGCGTCGGCAACGTGAAGCTCGGTGTGGACAAATACTTCGGTCTTTCTGCGCACACAGGCGACGTTGCGGACAGCCACGACATCTACCAGCTCTCCACGACCGACCTTTCCCAAAAGGATGCAGACCTCAAGGCGCTGCGGGAGGACTACAAGAAGTTCATTGACGAGCAGCAGGAGGCCCACGACTCTATCACGACAAAGGAGTTTCAGCACAACGCGATGACACTCCTTCACCAAATCCAGGGCTCCCTTGTCCTCCTCGAGAACGCAATGGAGGAGAAAACAGCGGAAACGAAGAAGCTCAAACGCAGCACGACGGGTAACGCCGACAGCATCCTCACCGAGATCAACGAGCTCAGTAACGTGCTTCGGAAGGTCAACGAGGCCGTGGAGCTGACAAAGAACCATGCTCCAGTAGATCGCGACTTCATCACAAGACAGATGAATGCGATTAAGGGCGAGGTGGTGAATCTTCGTGGAGTTGGGGCGAGCGGCAGGAGCACTGGGCTTGTCGCATCCGGGGGCGGCGACATGCAGAAACAGCTCGACGAGATAAAGCAGGACCAGATTCAGATCAAGATGATGCTCCAGCGGATCGAAAGGACAATGGCTGGTACTTCTGGATCATCTAGATCATATTCCTCGTCGGGGCTCGGCGGCAGCTTGCGTAGTGGTGGTGGAACAAGCTGGTTCACGTACTTAATTTATTTAGTTATTTTAGGAGCTCTCATAGGTGGGGGCGTCTATGCGTACAAATGGTATCAAAACTCGCAGAAACGTCAGTATAAATTACTTTAAGTCCGCGTGCATTCCTTTATTCGTCAAAGGCCGGTAGTGTGAGGAGTGATGATCACACAATAGACCTTGTCTTCAACCGGAGGGTACAGTGTAATCAAGCTTGCATGTCTAGATGTGTCTTTCTCATGTACGAATCATACCTATCAAATATGCCAGAAAACGTACTGCAGCGCGAGACCTGCACGGCGTGTTGTTATTCGTCGTCATGTGTGTAAACTGCAGACATTTCTAGACCTGTGTGTGCATGAATTGTTAAGTAGAGCTCCATGCTAGCATGCGATACATGTATGCTACAAGCTCTCCAAAATTTATTTGCAAATTACTCATGAGCCTGGGCGGCTGTATGCATGGTCACAAGAGCAGTTTGACACATTGCAAGCCTTCAGGCGCTATGACTAGCGCGCTAGCAAAGTAACACAATATACACTAGAGCATCGCATAGCTAGATAGGACAGTAGCAGCGTGCCTTGATGTCGTGAACAAGATTTCCTCATCATATTTTTGACGCACTGTGTTGTTTGTAATTATCGAAGAAATGACACAGTCATTCTGCAAACCAGTTTGTTTGTCCTTGAGTTGTTTTTAATTTGCTATCGCTGACGTCACACGTGTATTGCGAATCGGCCTAGTGTATCACGGGGCGACATCATGTATGCATATGAATATGGATGACTTTCTTCCTTCACCCACGGGTTACAATATCATCATGCCGTCGATATCGGATAAGCAGTGGTCTATGACTCCTCTGCCCATTTTTATTCTGCCCTTATAGCCTCCTTCTCCTCTGCGCAAAAAGTAATACTATCATCGCATATTGCTCGTATTGCTAGAAAATAAAGAATCTAGAAAGTTCCCCACCTTCCGTGAGGTCGTTTCTAATGTGGAAAGTCGCTCTAATTTCCTCAGGATTTTTGCCTGCACGTAACACCAAATATTATCCTTAATATAATTCTTCGAATCCACAAATCATTAGAGGGCTGTAGGGGCGACAGTTCGCATAATTTATCTGGCTGGAAAGTGCATCCACGTAGCCTCTATTAATTGTGGAGGATGTGGCATCCTTCTAAATCGGGTCGTTTCCTCCCGCTGTGTGTGGATGTGTGTCTCTATACGTCTTTGTGCGGTACCTTTTATCATGCAAGCCACCTGGGCACACAAGAGTTCTAGAAGGGGCTTCATGTCTAGAAAATTGGCTGCTTGTATTAAGTCAAACAGTGTGCTCTGCTCCAGCTGCTCGACGAATTCGCTATCCCAGCTGCACGGCCAAAAGTCACTCAGTTTTGTACTTGGACATGGCTTCGGACATTTGTCGGAAGGTACTTGTTTGAGTCCATGCGCCTGCACGAATTGATGTGTTTCGCACAGTCATCATCGCACGCATGTTCGATGCAGCTTGCTCATTTACCTTTATATAGCGGACCAGATGTGGCAAAGAGTTCGCAGATATATTAACCTTGATACCAACCTGTTGCACGGAGGATGGGCATATATTATGCCTTAAATAATTCATGTTTATTCTTCGGTGACACTTCGCATAATGTGCGTATTAGCAGTGAATTCGTTCATATCAGTTATGAAAAGCCACAAAAATACGAGGACTATGACTTCTATTGAATTTCTGTCATGTGGACATCTTAGAGCAAAACTGCACAAGGTTTCATATTCTTCTTCATTTCCTGTTCTTCTTAATATCATTACTGTTATCATCATACAATACCCCTTGAGAATGAGTCCATTTAAACAATAAAACTTTGGATTGCCGGATTCCGTATGAAGAGGGGAAAGGATAAATTTTTCGATCCTCTTCCGCAGCGTCGTTTGGCACCAGCCACATCAAATTGCAACCCTCGTACTCGAGCACTGTTCGAGTGATATTAGGAACGAACTTCGTCTGATGGGCGATCGTCTTCGCTCGATCCAGCAAAGCTCCGATCATCTCGCCCTGTGGTTTATAAGGCTCCTCATCTGCTTCTAGATCATCGTCCAATCCGCCGCTTCTATTTTCTTTAACGTCTTTCGAGTACGAGGTCGGATGGGCTCCACACTTGCATATTCCTTCCGTGTAATCAGTGGATACAGATCTGACCAGAATCGAACAATTACAAGCATGAAGCCTTCGTCGAAGAAGGCGGAGGAAACGATACAAGGAATAACTACCGTGTGAGGTCTGGTAGCATCTGTTCCGCCGTCTCCGTCCTGAAGGGAGTTGCCTTTATTCATAGTAAAGAAATTGAGATCGATACTACTCAGATACGCAGTCATTGGAGGAATTTAGGATTATTCGCATTGAGGTATGTGTAGTCTAAATGACCCAAAACTCCAAAGGCAACATCTTTTGTTTTATTCCTAATTACTACCGCCTTCGATCTCTTCGGTACATTGACCTGTGGCTTCGCTGTCTCCTCGCCCTCCATGCTTGCTTCTTTTCCTTCTCTTCCGCTTTTCTGTCCGCTCTGTTGAAAAAGCGATACACCTTATTGTCGCAATATCAAAACAACATGTCAGTTGATCGAAAGTGGACATATGAGGAATCCTACGATGTTTCATGCCCATAATTCGAGCTCGTGTGTGTGTTTTGCATGTCTAAAGTGTTGCATATGTTTCTGCATGCCAAAATCTCGGATATTACCCAAAAAAAGGATAATTTCCAGGATTTCGAGCTCGTACTTTTCCAGCAAAGTTTTCAGCTGAGTGCTAGCCGTTGGAGGTCTGACGGACCTAATACAGCAAATACTGCAAATATTTCGTTGTCGCATGATGTAAATAGCCTTTAGTCCGAACCCTTTTGTTCGGACTGCAAGGAACTGAGGAGAATCTTCACAAGAGACTTACTGACGAATCCAATCTTCGAATCAACGTCTCTTCGTTTGCAGGCGAAAGTAGTTATAAGAAAGAGGGGGGGGGGCGGGGGATGGAGTAATATTCGACGTTTTTGAGGAATTATTTGAGGTGACATTCTCCTCCTTTTTGTCAAACAAGGAAGTAGCAGTGCCATCCTGTTGGCGCCGCATTTTACTTCACGTCACATATTGGACATCCAGTTCCTACTTTTGTAAATCCTCTCTTACGTTCATTCGCTGCACAGTTTAACTATGGGAGCCGCAACGTTCTCCAGCCTCTCGTACGAATCCTCGGAAACTGGCAACCACAAGTTAAACGGTCAGCTCTGAACGCCTGAAATTGATGTGTAGTTTTTCCTGTTTCCGCTCACCACCGACGCCGATTGCTTTCCCAGATGGAGGCTTCCCCGAGCACATATGGTGCGGAACATGCACACGAGGAAACAGCAGGTGATAAATATGTATGGGTGAATGTCAAGCCGCTGCTGAGTATCCTTTCTCCTCTCTTATCTCCTCAGACGATATTCGAGAAAGTCTCCAGAAACGGCGGAGGAAGAGCTGCAAAGGAGACGACGAAGAAAGAAGAGGACAGAATTTAGAGACGTGATGGTTGGAAGCGATGAAGTAATCACCAGGGAGATACATGAGACAAGCAAAAATGACAATTGCACGTCTAGCAGTTTTGTGTTTTCCCCGCGCGCTCCGACCGCAAGAAAGCTCAAGCATCAGCTCAAAGACTTGAGAAGATCCCCAGCGGTACTCGCCCAACAAAGCACAATGCGTTTCGTCTCTACTGTATGAGATGCAATGATTAATCTTACTTGTTACCTACGGCACGTCACAACATTCTCAGATCGTAAAGCCAGACTGTCGCATGCTCCAGAGCGGGTGATGAGATATGAATACAACATAGCAATTGTAGTGAAGTTTAGAATTTTGATAGACCCCAGAAAAAGTGCAAAGACGTGCCGACTCGTATAAATACACACACGCACACAAGATATATATGTGAGCAATTTCCTAAACAGATGGGATGAAGTGCGCGTACACCTTGCACAGAAGACACCCCAAGTGTTAGGGGCACTCGTTGACAACGACAAATATGGTCATAGTCGCGGTGGGTGCTCTCTTTCTTGCTCCCCTGCGTTCCACATAACCCAAAAGCAACAGGAGGTGGAGGAAGGCAATTACGAGGATGAGAAGGAGAACAACGGTATTCAGAATCGACTCGGAGGGAATAAGTCTGAGATAGAGCAGGCCACATCGAAGCGTCCAAAGACACAAAAGTACTTAATGCTCAGCACACACACACACACACACACACACACACACATATATATATATATATATATATATATATATATATAATATTAACAGGCTACTTCGGCTAAGGTTGGAGCCTGTAACCCCTGGCAACACAAACGAAGGGGAAGTGTGGGAGGAACTGCGCCGTGAGAATCAGAGGTAGCAGATCATCTTGTCGGTGGGTGGATGGGTAGATGGAGGTGCATCGAATTATATGTGTGCGGGTCTATCCTTGGGATCATTTCTCTCATCATTAAGCAGCCTCACATCTCATCTCATCATCATGATCAATTCCATCACCCCCCCCTCTTCCCCCAGGGCTGACAGCGCTGTTCTGTCGGAATTGGACAACTTCATGATGCCGGTAGCAGATAAGGATAACAAAAGAGGGCTGATGAAGGCTCATCAGGAAGGAGGTCGTCTCGAGAAGCTGTGGGCATCATTCATTCCCGTCCCAACTCCTGTTGGAGAGAAGCCGGCCGAGGACCAGAATGAAAGATTGAGGTTGCTCTTATGCCTCCTTGCAACAGCAGCAGCAGCAGCAGCAGCAGCGATAACGAATGAGTGACGATAATGAGAGGGAGGAAAAGAATTGTATGGTTGAGATCCATTTGCCTACTGGCACTTCTTCTGATGTTGTTTAATCTTTGTTGCTTCTCTGGTTGCTGTTGCAGGAAGAGGCTCCAGGGGACTCCTCCTCTCACCCCGACGAACTTCCTCGCAAAGCTTACGGAAGGCGAAGTACCATCGCCACCCAGAGCCGTATCGAACGTGGTAGACGGCGACGGCGACGTAGAAAACCTAAATCCAGAAGTAGCACATCTCAAAGACAGTAGCGTTCCCAAGAAGGAAGAGGAGAATCAAAGCCAAGGTGTGTGTGTATGTGTGTGTGTGTGAGAGAGAGAGAGAGAGAGAGAGAGAGAGATCGAATGGAAGACAGACACTAGCATCTCGACTGATGTTTGTTGCGCATAGCTTACACCATATATAAGAGCGTAGAAGTACGCACACACAAGCATGCTGTGCTCACATTGCGTTCAAAATGCAGCAGGAGGCATTCCTCCTCCCCCACCCATGGGACTCCCTCCACCACCCACAATGGGGATCCCCCCTCCACCTATGGGAATCCTTCCACCGCCAGGGGTCCCACCTCCCCCTCTTTTAGGAAGAGGAGGAGGAGGAGGAGGAGCCGTCCACAACTTGCCCCTCCCCCCTCCCACCCCACCCCCATCAAAAATGATGAAGCGACTTCATTGGAAGGCCTTGTCGCCAAGCTCGATTTTGGGTATGTTTCTGTTATCATAATTCATGCAAACTAGCAGTCTCGATGTCCTGTGATCCCTCATGCTTCCTTCTGCTCCTCCTCCTCCCCCCCCCCCCTCCATCTCCAGGCTCGGTATGGGAAGAGCTTGTCGAGGAGCAACACTCTGAGATCAAAGCCGACTCAGAAGGCCTCCACGGGCGCCTCTTCAAGGACTTCGAGAGCAGGTTCAAGCAGCGCACCCCCCCCCAGCAGAGGCGGAGCAAGAGGAGTTCGGGTGGCTCATCCGCTCGACGACGACCGTCCTCCGTTGCAGGCGGTCAGAAACGACGAGGTAGCCTGCTGCACACAATGAACGAGAAAAAGGCGTGCAACGTCGGCATCGGTCTGTCCGGAATCAAGCTGAAACCGAATCAGGTGAGTGTGTGTATGTGTGTGTTTGTGTGTGTGATGCTGCTGCTGATGGTGGGGGCATGAGGCTGCTTTCGATATTTCAGCATAATTTCTGGCACCCAACCAACTAAATAACGAGTAGAGTAGTAGTAGTAGGAGGAGGAGGAGGAGTAGTAGTAGTAGTAGTCGACAAAGACGCTATCAGTGATTGTGCTTGCACATATGGTGAAGTGGGCCAACAATGATGAGAGGAGGAGGAGGAGGAGGAGGAGGAGGAGCGGGGGGTGAAAAAGGGGGGCAGGAAAACAAACTCTCTGCCCTTTTGAGTGCGATGAATTACCCCTCAACGTAGATCATTACCCATATATGAAGCATAATTCATATGCATACACAGATTGTTGGGGCTCTTCGGCGACTGGATATGAAGGTGCTCAGTCCTGATACGGTGACTCGTCTCGTCGCTATCTTCCCTAGCCAGCAAGAGATCCAACTCTCCTCCAAGTACCGAGGAAACCCTGAGGACCTCGACCCAGCTGAGCGCTTCTTCAATCTCATTGCTACCCAGCTTCCCACGCCTAATGCAAGGTCAGGAGGAGGAGGAGGAGGAGGAGGAGGAGGAGGAGGATCCTTGCGATGCATACATCTCTCCTCCCCGTCCTAAAGAGTGATGATGCGGCTATTGTTGCTGCTGCCGGGAGGAGCTACGTTGAATATATATATATATATATATATATTATATTTATGTGTGTGTGTGTGTGTGTGTGTGTGTGTGTGTTGATGTTAGTTTATCTTTGCATGCTTATTTTCTTCCCGTGTATGAATAAAAATTCAGACTGCAGGCGGCCTTGATGATCACCGAGTTCTCTCAAAAACTGGAGTCGGTGCGTGAGAGCGTTAAGCGAATGCAGCGCGGATGTTTAGCGATAAGGGAGTCACGCCCTCTGAGGACCGTGTTGAAGGCAGTTCTGAAACTCGGTATTAGTAGTAATAGTACTACTACTAGTAGTAGTAGTAGTAGGAATAGTAGTAGTTGTTGTTGTAATCTAATTCTTCTGTGAGCTGTTTAGATCTACATCATTACATTTACCATCGCAAGTACTGACAATAATAAGAGATTCATCATATTGACCAAACCTCACAATCGGCACCCAAGCATCGACCCGTGCATCATCCGCTAGCACCCACTAGTTCTGACATCCAAACTTAGGCAATTTCATGAATACGGGAAAGAGCGGCTATGTGTATGGGTTCAAGCTGAGCACGCTGCCGATGCTGGTGTCGATTCGGTCGGCATACGATAAGAAGCTCTCACTACTAGGGTACATTGTTACGCATCTGCAGAAGGAGAAACCTGGGCTGGCAGAGGAGGTAAATTTGTTCTTTGATTAACTACTTGGACGGGTACGGGATGTGTGTTGATAGCTTGAGCCGCGCGCCAGCTTATTCACTCACTCTCTCTCTCTCTCTCTCTCTCTCTCTATCTATCTCTCTCACACACACACACACATCGTATCACAAATCATTTTCAACACTTCCACTTTCCCCCCCCCAAATGCTTTCCGCCATGATGCTCAACAATCCCCGGAGGGCCTAACTGACATCTCCTTTGCCGCCGCTGCTTGCAATCACCACACACTCACTGATGCAGATGCTTCGCGATCTGGCGGAGGTTCCTCACGCAGTGCGCATCGACGTAGACGCACTCGAGTCCAGCATGCAGATGATGGCCTCCAAGCTGACTTTCCTCAAGGGCTGCATCAAGACCTTCGAGGCGGGGGGCGAGGCGCTAGAGCGCGTGCAGTGCTTCCACCGGGACGCCGAGAAGGGGTTCAATGCGCTCCAGCTGGAGTTTAAGTCGGCACTGCAAAGCTTCAGAGACACTTGCGGCTACTTCGGCCAGCATCGTCACAGCGCAGGCGGAGGTGGTAGCAACGCCGGCTGCGGCAACAGCTGGAAGGAGTTCTTCGGAATTTGGAACCAGTTTACACAGGACTACCTCCGCACCCAAAATGAGGTTCGGCGCCAGCAGGAGATCGAGGCGCGGAAGAAAAAGAAGCATCGTAACAGCGACGTGCGCCGCGCCAAACGCAAGAAAAATGATAAGAGGACCTTCCGTACCCGCTTGAGACCGAAGCTCGCCCTTGCGCGATAAGTGAGCGCGGTGCCAGGGAGAACGATCCCAGCGTGTGGGGATATGTACTGCTGCTACTAGTGCTAGAAATTGATGCACGGATGGCTACACTCGCACCCCGTTTAAATGGAGTTTCTTAGATGAGAATCCACCCTGAGAGTGCAGCGTCCATATACTGTTTTTTGTTCTTTCTGCATGGATCTAATTGCAGCTACTGATGTGAGTGCGGTGTCGATGCTTCGCACTAGATTTACAGTTTCAATAAATAAACATCTAGACATCCCAGTATATCTAGGCTTGTATGTTGCGCGTCATCTGATTACAGACATAGTAGCATATCTTAATGTATATATATATATATATATATATATATATTATGTGTTGTGTGTACGTAATTGTGTATGTGTGTATACGTCAGATGTGTTCATTACACTTGCTATGTTCATTACGTTTGCTACGTATATCATGCCATGCCGGCTAGCTGGGCCATTCTTGTTACTGTGATATGCGAGGCATATAATTTGGATAACAAAATGCTACTACCACCACTAGCTAGCTAGCATATCTACTAGATCTAGACGCATCACAGCTAGCTAGCTAGGCTAGTAGGAGAGATGTTGCTACGCTGTCTGAAAACTAGAATGTATCGCACGTACTGCAGTCATGCAGTGTCACATGTGCTACATTATATCTGCGACAACCTAGCAGCTAGCTAGCAACCTAGCAACACTACAGCATCTGAGCAGCACATGCTAGATATGACTAGTGCGTACGTGTGTTATCGTTATGTCTAGATGTGTCAGGATGACAGGACAGCTATAGCTAGCTAGCTAGATGGGTATACGGTGATGATAGCTACGTCCTAGCGTTGCATGTTGCATAGCTACACATACTAGCATATAAGGATGACCATTGAACAAATTTAATTGATTAATTACATCCGTCTTACATCTAATATAGGTTTTAGAGCTATGTCACCGTGCGCAATCTAGCAATACACGCGCGTTAACATTTATTATCGCCCCGGCCAATGTAGCAATATGTATGGCGCGCCGTTAAGCCGCTGCGTATCGTCTAGATCGTGTGTGTGTGTGTGTGTGTGTGTGTGTGTACATGTGTGTGAGTGTGGATCTACATACATGTACGCTAGTGCTTTCCAAGACTATCGATCTCTGGATCTACATATTACATCTAGACATGCTAGCATGGCTGCTCATGATCATTGCATTGACATGTGATTAATTCGCTAGGCTGATGGGAGTATCTTATCGCAATAGCCATACAGAAAAGAACTACCTGCATGTATCATCTACTACAAATTACCCTGCTAGAGATGGATGTACATACGAACAAGCATTAACATTTATGATGTCTGCTCGCGGCTTAATCCCCTTCTCAAATTAATATGCAGAGCTTTGCCTCGCCTATTTCTTTTCTTTGCCCTTATTTTTTCCCTCCTCCTCCTCCTTGGAATCCTTTGCCTCTTTAGCTTCCTCGGCCTCCTTCTCCCTCTTCGGTTTATGTGCATCGGGAGGATATTGCATGGCCTGAAATGGTTGAATCAGACTCACATTAAAATATATCAAAACACATACATGAATTATATTCTGACAAAATCCACAAATGATGAGAGCGTGCGTGGGTTTGAGTGAACCAGGAGCGCAAAGAGGAGGAGGAGGAGGAGGAGGGTGAGGGAGGGGAGGAGGGAAGAAAATTGAACAATGGCCGCTGCTGCTGCTGCTGCTGACCCTCACAGCCTCGTTGCGGAGCTTGAGGCAGAAATTGATCCGCTTGTTGAAGACCTTCGCCGGCTCGTCCGAGGAGTAGACGTCAAGGTTTTCCTTCGACATCAAGCAGCCAGCCTTTCTATCGATCACGGCGTGGATCACGCCATCGTGAATGGCTTTGGCCACAATGTACTCGATATCCTCGACGGAGTCGTAGTTGAGCTTTGCACAGATGGAGGCCAGACTGATCTTTGAGTATGAAATGCAGATCTTGCGGAGGCCCGTCTTGATCACATTGTGGCGCAGCCGCGTGATCAGCGACGACATGCCGTCCTTCTTGAATGCGCTGTCGTGCGCCTTGATGGCCTGGGTAAAGACCTGCAAGCTTCCATCGCGAACCGCCTGTAGTTGGTAGTTTTTTAACATTTAATGTGAAGAGGAGGAGGAGGAGGAGCTACAGGAATGGCTGGTGATAATGAGAGATGACGAACGATGAAGCTTGCCACCCCTGCCACCCCTGCCAACCCCACACCATACTCCTTTCAGATATTAAAACCACATATGTATCCAACATTTTCTTAAGATACTTTTCACGCTGTAGCAGGCTAAATAGCACTACTTACATCATTATCATTTCCTTCCGCATTAGCAAGCAGCAGCAGCAGCTACCTGTGTGAGCTTGAAGTAAGGAAAGAGAGACTTGTTCAAATCCTTTTCAAAGAACATGGAACGTTCCGGAATGTCCCCCATAAGCAGCTGCACGATGCAGAGCAGCTTTGTTGTCGTCTGACGGAAGCCGACAGCTGCTTTTGGGCATTTTCGAAGAGCCTGCAGATGGATGCAAGAGGAGGAGGAGGAGGAGGAGGAGGAGAGTGGGGGTCAGATGCAAAGTGAATGGTAATGATGATGAAGAGTATGACGATAATCTTTCAAGAGAGCACGAAGAGGTGTGTATCAACGGTAGCATCACCACCCAATACCAAGAAACACACACACACACACACACACACACAGAGAGAGAGAGAGAGAGAGAGAGAGAGAGGGAGAGAAACTGTCATCTGCACAAATTTCTCATGCTGTCTCCATACCTGCGACAGGTTTTCCTCGGCGTCGCTATAGTGCAATTGAACGGCATTGATCTTCCCCGTGTAGTACAAGTAGCGTGCGTACTGGTTGTTATCTCTCTCTATTGGCGTCGTTACGTTGATGAACATCTCCGCCTGGCCATACATATTATAGTGCAGGTAGTTGGCAAGGATCGCGTTCTGCAGCACAGCCTGGGAGGAGGGGGAGGGGAGGGGTAGGAGGGTTAAGGGAAAGGGGAAGATATTTGTGGGAGGACGACTGTAAATTTCTTTCCGCCATTTTCGTGTCGTGTTGGGTCTGCTACTACTAATACCACAACTACCACTACCATCACCACCACCACCACTACTATTACTACTACTACTACTAAATAGCTGCTAGTTAGTAGCAGGTCATATTAGTACCTGGCCAGGTACGTCGTGGTGCAAGCATGCGGATCGATACATGGCAAGGAGTCTATTTCGAATGGATCCTGGATTCCCCATCCTGTGGTGTGCGATGTAGTAGTAGTAGTACAGCCGAGAGGATATCAGGTCCATCGTGCGCTTGTTGTGCCTCTTGATCATCTCTAGATTTTGCTCAGCCACGTTGGTTGCCTACACGTCGGTGAGTACACACACACACACACACAAACACACGCACAGATAAAAAAATCGCGTTGTGCACGTATAGATGGGCATAGGGATGACAAATGGAGGGAAATTCCTCTCCATTCTTTTCTTTTTACTACGAGGAGGCGGGCAGCAACTGCAGCAGTGACAACAGGCAAGTCGCTACGGATCAGTTCAATATTATGTTATTGAGATCATATATGAAGGGAATCTCATTCGCTCTTCAACCGTTTTTTCTCATCACGCCCACGGGGGCAAGATTGGAAAAATTATACGGACTGAGACATTTTTCTCGTCGGCCTTATACACCACACAGGGGTCCTTAAGGTGCGATGCCAATAATGAACGACGATCGAAGCTGTAAGAAAGTTTCGCGGGAGCGGCGCGTGTGTGAGTCTTAACACGACCCCTCCGCACAGCAGTTTTTCTCTTATTCCCGACAATCAGACCTTTTACTAATGCCATCATATCTCTTCTACGACAACAGCTCTGCTGCTGCTAACACGTACATGCCCCCCCCTTACCTCTTTTGTGCATGTGAGGGATATCAGTGTGTCTGCTATTGCTAATCCTACCTCTTTCGTCTTGCCGTTGTCCATGAGGAAAATAACGACTAGAAGGTTTAGAAAGACGAGAGCTTCAGGCAGCAGCTCGAAGTCATCTACCGTTGTCGCCCCTTCAACTTCCATTCCTGGGGATGCAGCTGCAGCGGCAGCAGGCGCAGGAGTTGTTTCGCTACCCTCCACCTCCATTTCATTATCCGTTTTTTTCTCTACCACCGCATTGACGTAATCCACAAGGAATTGGCGGTTATCAGTCTTAGGCACGTATGTATTTAAGATGTTCAAAAGTAGCGCTTTGGTCATCTTCTTTCGCAACCAGAACGTCTTGCGAAGCGCGCGGGAGATGTGGACGCCTTGCAACGTCTTTACGCCCTTAGCGACTAACACCAGCGAAAGCTTCAGCTCTGAGGATGTTAAGTAACAGATTGAGATTGAAGTCCATGTAAATATTTCGATGTGTATGATCAGACTATCAGTCAATTTTCTAGGCTATGATTTGTGCAAAATATATACGCAAAAAACAGGAGTAGCTCGACTCAGGCCACTCGACTTTTGCTTCCGAGTACGAGAAATAACATATGAGAACACTTAAGACACCATTTAGCTTTTATAATCAATTAGAAAGCGTGGGTTTACATGTGATGTAGCAGAGAAGGGAAAAATGCTCATTTCGTATTGAAATTTTAACGCGACTCCTCACGCAAAATGATAGGAAGGTATCTCCACCAGTAGACATCTTAGCTAGGGAACAGTCATTCAAATAATGTACCAGATTCTGGAGTTCTGGGGATAGGTTTCTCTTTAACCTCCTCCTTCTTTTCTTTCTTCTCCTCCTCTGCTTTCTTTTTGGGGTCCTCAGCCTTCGCGGCGGGCTTCTTCTCGACTCCCATTGTTAGATTCTCAACCTCAATGTGCGTCAAACTATTTACTTGACTAATTCAATATCCTGTAATTTTAATTTACGTCATCGTGTAAGGTCGTATTTAGCCGAAATACTTGAGATCTAGCACTTCCTCGTAGCATTTTTATTGGAAGTATATTCTGAAAATTTTGGTCGTCAGAGTTATCACGTTAGAGTCTCTCATCTTCATTGGCATTCTTTCATAAAAGCGATATAAAAATATACATACGTCTCGATAAAATATTTTTAAAGAGATAAAGTTTACATAGTTTAGCTTTCACTGTCTCAAATTTTAATCTGGAAAATGAATGGTTGCGAATACAGGACAAAATCCATGGCGTTCGTGATCGACGACCTCGGACATATAAAGTGGTAGTTGCCTAGATCGGAAGATTAGCTGCGGACGTTGAGAAAACTTTAGAATACCCTGAATATATTGGTAGAGACATTCATTTGAGCATTACTTTCGCCAAAATTGTAGATGAATTTCAGATCACTTGCTCGCTGATCCTCTTAGTTCTTGTTCTGCACATCGAATGGAAGACCGGAAAGCTGACGCTGGGATGAAAAATGGCGACGCCGACGCGGCCGACGTCGTCAAGGCTACCGCCCCCGATGGAGTTGATTACGCCAACTATTTCTGCGCTTATGCGGAACTTTATCACCAGAAGCAGGCAATTGCTAATTCAATGCAACAGATAAATATCAGCAACCCGTATTGGGAGACGTACCTGTTGAGATGTACCTGGATTTAACTACATTAAAGATCATGAGAGGAAATGATGTGTTTATATTTTGCAAGTTTCTCGGACCCGTAATACGATGATTTCAAAATGTTAATGGTTTTGCAGATGCTGGTTGACACCATTCGGATGGAGAAATACATGGAGGCCATCATGGCGAATAAGGACTCGTTCAGAGACAAAGTCGTTATCGACATTGGCGCGGGTAGTAATCGAGCATCTTGTAGTACGTAGGCAGTCCCAAAAGGCAGATTTTGTGCCTCCTGAAAAAGCATGTGCTCCATGCACACAGGTACCGGAATCCTTTCTATCTGGGCTGCGAAAGCGGGTGCGAGCCACGTCTACGCAGTAGAGGTTCGCTTCAGAAACACGTGTCAATTTTACACACATTCAAAGCCCATCGTCAGTGTTATTGCTGAGTAGCTTATGTGGGTATACATGGCAACAACCCAGGCTACGGAAATGGCTCTGTACGCACGGCGATTAGTTAAGGCGAACGGCCTCGCGAAAGCGATCACGTACGAGCACCAATTGGACAGCATGAAGCCACCACCCAGCAACAGCGCAACACAGTTTTATTGACGCACACATATGATATGACGGTTCGAATATCGGTCCTCCTCGCCCACCAATTTTCAGAGTCATTATCACCGTCAAATGCGCGTCGATGTGCTGCAATGACCACATTATAAATTGTCAGGGTGATTCAAGGGAAGGCCGAAGAAGTCAAGCTCGACGTTAAAGCTGACATCATCATTTCGGAGTGGATGGGGTAGTAGTGGAGATTGCGTGTTATTTTCTCCATTGGTGGTGGGAACTGTGAAAGACTTCGATGATTTTTGGGAAATTAGTTCGCTTGTGCTCGTGTGAGTGAATGTGTGCGTACGCGCGCGCGCGCGCGCGTGTATGTGTATGTGTATGTGTATGTGTATGTGTGTGTGTGTGTGTGTGTGTGTATGAGAGAGAGAGAGAGAGAGAGAGAGAGAGAGAGAGAGAGTATGTGAGTGCCTGTGTATGTAATCATATTGAATTTTCCTTCCTTGTCTCCTTTCTCCTCCTTCTCCTCCTCTTGAAGATGCTTCCTACTGAGGGAGTCCATGCTTGATACTGTGATCTGGGCACGCGACAACCTTATGAAACCGGTACTGACACCCATTCGAACAACAACACTATTAAACGAAGCGCTGCTGCTGCTGCTGCTGCTGCTGATGATGATGATGATGATGATGATGGTGACGACTTCGACCTCAATCAATTAAACGTGAGTGTTTCTCAAGCTAAGCCTGTAATTCTTGTTGCTGGTGGTGCTTGGTGCAGGGAGGAGCCTTATATCCTTCGCACGCTAGAATAGCCATCGGAGCCATTGGCGGTATGAAAGAGCGCATGGAGCAAAAGAGGCAGATGGACAAGTCTGATCGGTAATACGTGTGATGATGATGATGATGATGATGATGATGATGATGGCGACGACGCTAATGATGAGGATACCAGTGTCATCGGTACAGGGGGGGGGGGGTCGATTGGAATGAAGACCATGGTGGTGGTGGTGGTGGTGATGAGACGTTGAAAACGATACGATGATGGTAGATGAGACTTTCTCACTCACACATAATTCATGATACACCGATGATCAGGCAGGAATGGTCAACATTCCTACAGCTTGCACGCAACAAGTATATGGTGGACATGAACGTGCTCACGCCATCGTAAAGCTGCCTCCCCCACCCCTCAGCCATTATGTCTTTCCATAACAGCATGTTGTCTCCAAAAACGACTCGTAACATCCTTTCTCTGTGTTGGTTTCTTTCTTCCGCATCTTCGTGGCGTTGCGACTACATCCGCGTGATTCGTTGTTGTTATGAGCTATGAAGAGTATTTGTTGGCGGCACCGCGTCATCATCGTGCACTAATCACCACAATCGTCGCAATATTAACAACGGATCTAACATCGACAACACCACTCACTCGCAGATATCACAAGGAACTAGCGGACTACTACTACAATACGGCCATGTGCGTCAATCTCCATCCAGAACAGGTGCTCTGGCTATGCTATCAGCTGTGGGATGATACAAATATGTATATATATATATATATATATATATATATATTGACGATGAAGGTGTTGATAGTGATGGATATGCTCCTCTCCCCCCTCCCTGCCTCCCTGCCATTTTCCAGCTCATGGGGGAAGCGACATCAGTGATCGAGTGGGATCTGCACACCATCACGCTGGAGGAGCTCAAGAAGGATAAAATGTGAGTGCTGATGTTTGCGTTCTTGCTTGTGTCTGTCTGTATGTATATGTTGCTGTGCGTGCGTGTGTGCGTGTGTGAGTGTGAGTGTGTGTGTGTATGTGTGTGTGTGTATTTGCTATTTTTGCTTTCAGATCTTCCAAATAATGCCTCTTTTCACACACACACACACACACACACACAACGTGTAATAAAATTTTGAGTTTCGCAATTTTGTTCGTCTACGGTACACACGCAGTCACATTGAAAGTTATTTTAGCTATATGTGTACGTGCGTACCGGATGATTCTATGCAGCACAATATCGGTATTAACAACGGCATGCGATGGATGGTCAACCAGTTACAAAGATTCCCTTGTTTATCATGGGTAATTTGAGCGATGAAAAATTACGATTTTAGTGTATTAATAACTATCAGTGCAAGATCGATCGCACAGAATTTCTTTGCTGAATTAAAATAATAGTAATCATAATATTTATACTAAATATACATGTCCATGTATATATTATATATATATATATATATATATATATATATAT
>ADNK01000434.1:10000-17531 GCA_000320545.1 Bigelowiella natans CCMP2755 | reverse complement strand
GGGGGGGGGAGGGAGAACGGGAGAGACTAAAGATGACTGCCAGTGTCATCATCGCCATATTCGCCTTTCATAGAATTGCAATACAAAATGACGGGTATGCAATGTACGAATTCGTCGCTTACAATGCAGCCGAACAAAGGATGCGGTAGTCTTTGTTCTTCGGTGCTGCCTGTGTGGGTTATAAATACAATACAAGAAATCACTACTCTACCACACTCAGATGGCCTCTTCGGACACTAGCGGCAAAATATTTCTATGGAATATGGACAGGGGTCGGTTATTGCATCAGTTTCATTGCCACTACAAGGCTGTCCTCGATATGGTACTGCTGAGCTAGAAGGAACGAGAGTGGTTAGGAGGGAGAGAAAGGACTGGTTGAGACCGAAATTGAATGTAAGAGTTGTGCGATGGAATCGGTTTTGATCGGTGTGTCAGTATGCATTTGTATTTGTATTAATACATAGATATGTAATTGTAAATATATGCGCGCAGGCCTATGTTTTATTTCAGCTCTTATCCTACTCCAAATAACCGTCAATTAATCGTTGTGAAGGCGACTATTATCATCATCATCATCATCAAGGCCACTATTATCACTATGATGTCTTACGATCTGTGCGTTGTTGCTGTCGTTGGGATACTGCAGGTCGGTTTGAAAGATCAAGGCGATTACACACTGGCCACGTGCTCGCAAGATGGTAGGAGAGCACACACACACACACAATCACAAGAATTCTAACAAATTACATCGATCTTTGCCTCACCCACTCATCCATTTGTATCTTCCTCCTGCTCCCCCCTCCCTTCTTCCAGGCACGATACGATTGTGGGACACACACAACATGAAAGAGGGGCCCGTTCTCCGCAACAAGGAGAAGAATGAAGGTCTCGCGCTCCTAGCGTATTCGAAGCTGCACGGCTTTCTAGGCACAACGGTGAGAGAAGACTCACCAGCACTGCCAATTAAGCTATTCCTCACGATGGATTGACTGTTGGCTACTCTTATGTTACCGGAGCAGTCGTTTGCTTGTACAAAGCATGTTCTTGGGGGGGGTGGGAGAGATATATCGTTTTTGTTTCGAATTTCGTCTTTGAACGGGCTGCCTCCTGTAGTTATTCATCTTCGACGTGTTTCTTTTATCTATCATCGCTTCAGGATACAACCAACTATGTATGGATCTGGGATTTGGCCTCAAAACACATCGTTGCGAAACTTAAGGTGATGTGCTCCATCGTTCTACCGCGCTCCCCCCCCCCCTTCTTCCAACCCGCCCACCTCCTTCTTTTCTGTCCTGCGTTGGCATTGTTGCCTATAGCGGTGTGCGGAGTTTCTTTCGAAAGCTGCGGGCGCTGCAGCTTGGATTCCTAGTTTTATTATATCTCTGTTTGTTAGGTTGGTGAGTCACACACGAGGACTGTAGGCATTGACATGGGGCACGGCGACGAGATCATTTGCGCAAGTAAGGGGAGAGCCATTCATTCCTCTTTTGAGAAGACATGTTGCATCTAGTAGCACACCCGAACACACCGGGGTTGTGTGTGTGTGTGTGTGTGAGAGAGAGAGAGAGAGAGAGAGAGAGAGAGAGGAGTTGGAACAGAAAGGGAGAGGGTGAGAAAGGATCGGCATTATCTTTTGCGGTAACCACTTTCAATAGCATTAAACCAGCATGGAACACCCGAATGAAAGCACTCGAAACAGTAATATGTTCGGGCAATCTGCTAACGCTGTGCATGTGTGTGTGTGTGTGTGTGTGTGTGTGTGCGTCCGTGCGTGTGCCTGCGTGTATCATTGCTAGGCAACTACGGCGACTTCAAGGTGTTCTCTGCCAAGAACTTCGCTTGCATACAGAAGTTTCAGCTGCTTCGGATGAATGGGCAGCTAACGGCCTTCACGTGCGATCATACAAAGGGCCTGATTCTCGCTGCAGACAAGCATATACACCAGTAATAATTGGACTGCAATAGATGCAAGAGCACCATTTTGTTAGGCATGTAAAGAAAGAGGGGGAGAATAGTTAAATGCGGAGCTGATCCATCTTGTCTCTAGGTACGCTTCGAACGAGATAGCGAAACCGAATATGGCCAAGACACCGCTCGTTTTCGCCATGTTCAACAGCTCCAATCTCACCTTCGTCACCATCGAGAACTCCACCATTAAGATCTGGGTGGGGAAAGAAGGAAAAGAAGAAGAAGAAGAAGAAGAAGAAGAAGAAACACTAATGCAGCATAGGAAGATAATAAGAGTTGGGGGGAGGGGGGGGGGGTCGGAGAGAGAGAGGGAGAGGAGAGTAAACTTACGGATATGTAATCCACCTACAGGACGCTCTGACGGGTGAACTAGACCGCACGTACTTCCAAGTGACAAGATCCTGTTCCCCGGTTACCTGCGCTTGTATCGACGCGAGCATGCGACGGATTTTTGTTGGTGATCATCAGGGTAGACATCATACTGGCATTCGTCAATGCTTTTTCCCTTCAACAACAACAACAACAACAACCCCCCTCTCTCTCTCTCTCTCTCTCTCTCTCTCTCTCTCTTCCTCGTGAAATAACGTAGAAGATAGAAGACAATATAGCCTGATCGAATACGGTCGAGGGAGTATAGCTGACCGTCAAATTATCCTCTCTCGCGTAGTTCCGCTACACCACACTTCGACGACTTTTTCATTTTCCATTTCAGCTTCACCGCTGCTCGTAATCACCGGCATGTATTTTGGAATTTTGGTTTTGTTCCATAGGCGACATACGGATAATCAACTACTCGAATGGCGCCGTGATGCGAGATTTGGACAGCCATGAGTCGGAGGTCTCATCTCTGGTGCACACCGTCCTCGACGGGTAATCAATCAAATCATTGTAGCCAGTAGGAAACTCAGAGAGCGCTCCTACATGTCGCCAGATCGGCCAGAAATAATAGTACACGCCACAGCACCCCTCTCCCGCCAATCGTGCTCTTGCGTCTTAGTGGCACATCTAGCACTAACACACCTCGCTCTCACTGTGAGGATTCTCACGATAATAGCTATTACAAATCCCTCAGGCAAACCGTGGTGCTTTCTGGGTCGTGGGACATGCACGTGAAGAAGCACCTCGACAAGAAAAACGTGCGTGCTCCTCCTCCCCTCCTCCTCCTCCTCCTCCTCCTCCTCCTCCTCCTCCTCCTCGTCGCAGCAATATCATTTACCAAAACTCTTGCATGTGATCGACCGATTGGCAGGTGAAGAGGTCAACACTACGACACATGAAGAAGCACGAGCAGGATATAGTGGTGAGGACCAGCAGTAGCAGATGTAGCAGTAGTACTTTTCTCTCATCCTACAACACATTACGCAATCCTGTTTCTTGACGTACATATGTGTATCTTCGGTGCCAAACGAAGTAGGCAGCACCTAGTTATAGTTTGTCCAGACCTTCATCATCCCCTCTTGCTTCTCTGCTCCCCCCCCCCTCCCCCCCCACTACCACCACCACTATGCAGGAAATCACCGCATCGAAGTCCATCCAGATGATCGTTTCGGGGTCTGCGGACGGCACCGCATGCGTCTACGACGATGGGTTGCACTTCAAAATGAAGCTCAACTACGAGTCCATAGGTGATAGTGCTGTTTTTGAGTTCCGTCGTTGTGTTGGTGGTCGATGCTAGAGAGAGAGAGTAAGAGAGAGAGAGAGAGAGAGAGAGAGAGAGAGTAAGCTATGATTATGATGATGATGATTGGAGCTGTATCAACCATTACTACTGTAGTGTATCCACCCGCGAAAATGTAAATCTATTTTGCAACAGGCAAAGGACGCCCGATAACCTGCTTGTCATTCCTCGGCGAGACCGGGTATTTATATAAATGAAATATAAATATGTGTGTGTGTGTGTGTATATACATATATATACATATATGTATTATGTTATGGGCGCGGGTATAAGACATTGGATTGCCCCCTTCTGCTACCTCTAATGTAATTTATATTATGTAAACATATAATAAGAATATATGCATTCGCACTATTCTTTAACTGTATCTCACCACCCTTCTTCAGCACGTTGTTCATTGCCGATCAAACTGGGAACCTCAGCCTGTGGGATCCAAAAATTGGTGAGAAGACGAGATTTAGCATTCAAAATCTTCACATGATACACAATTTCCTCTTGTTGACTTCCGTCTACCTTTATGGTGCTCAAAATTAATCCATACACATGAATCTTCGCTTGGTGTGTCGTCTCTCATCAGATGTATCTTAGAATAACATGCATGTCATATTTATATTTATTATAAATGTAGAATATTGTATGAGAGTTGGTTTCGTAACGCCTGTTATCATGGATATCCTGATGCAACTGTGCGTTCTCTCGAAAAAGGTTTCCTCGTGTGCTACTGGACAAACTCGAAGACCGACCTGGTTAAGCGATGTTTGCAACACCTCCTCCTCCTCCTCCTCCTGCTGCTGCTAATGATGATGATGATGATGACGATGATAGCGATGATAACGTTGTGTGCACGCGTGTTTTGTAGAGAATAAGTATACACAGAATGCGCACATGCAAATAGAAAAGGGCGTATTTTGCGTAGAACAGTCCCAATCATTTTGACGGTAGAGCGGTGTATTGTTGCTTGCTTCGGGGCCTACTAGGAAGAATATTTGAGGATGTTTTGCCCTCCTGCCCCTATTATTTACGCATATGTAGGCAAGATTTACACTCACACACACACACACACACACACACACACACACACGTATGCATACCCCAGCATGGAAACGAAGAGGAGGGCACATCTCCCGTGCTGTGCATGGCGTACGATTCGGCTACGAGGAGCGTTTATACCGGCGACACCGATGGGTGACTAGATTATCTATTTACTGAAAGAGAGCGATACATATATAAATATATATATATATATATATATATATATATATAGAGAGAGAGAGAGAGAGAGAGAGAGAGTACCACAGCCTTGCGTCAGGATCACCACATCTCCCTAATTGTCCTCCTACTCCTCCTCCTCCTCCTCCTCATGCCATCAGATTTGTGAAGAAATGGGCTGTGGCCACGTTTCTCTCAGCGAAGCGCTCAGTTTCGCCCACGGAGGACGAGAATGCGGATGGTAGGAGAGGAATATACACTTCTGCTTCATCACCATCATAATCACCATCATCATCATCATCATCATCATCATTATATCCCAAAGCCTAGTTCCTCAATAGACTCTCACTATTGTACGCATTGGTTCTCCCTCCCCCCCTCCCCCCCCTCGATTACCACTCAACAACAGGTGTTTCCACGCCGCCCTGTGTCGAAGACAAGTTTGACCCTAGCGTGAAGCCGCAAAAAGCATTCTTAGCGCACAAGCGCGCGGTCGTTTTAGGCATTGATACCTTCAGGCCATCCGAGAAAGCACAGGGACATCTACTCACGTGGGGGTCGGACGGGCGTGTCTGTATATTTGACGGCAAAGGTGTGCTCGTAGGACTCATCCGCGGCGAGACGGCAGAGCCAGGTAATATTCGATAAATCCCTGTAATTCTTTCCCTACTACTTATATATATATATATATATATATATATATATATACATAATATGAAATTGACGTTCTCCTGCTCAAAACAACAGGTGCGCGCGTGGAGTGGGCCCTTGACATCGACCTCAACATGCGGCAGACATCGGAGAGGCAGCAGCTTGAGAACGTCGTCGCGGAAATGGATGCACGCGCTGAGTTCCAACGGAAGAAGTTGAACGGCGAATTGGGGTCACGCCCAGTCTCACCGGTACTGATGACACAGCTTTCTTTGTCCTCGTGTATTACCTACCCCTCCCTCCTCTCACTCATATCCTTGGCTATTCGGTTCCACTTTCAGGTACCCGGGGACGCGACCTTCCTCACCAACGCAGATGTCAAGTTGTCCGATCACGATTCTAAGGCTGCGGTGAAGGGTCGCCATGGGGGCTTACAGCGAGCCAATGATAGTTTTGCCTCAACCACGACAGCGGTGGAGTTACGAAAGGGCTCCAAGAATCGGGCTGCGAAGATGGGAGGGGGCAGCGACGCGCTTCGGACGCTGAAGGATCGGAACAAGTCGCCTCTCAAATCAAAACCGTACGGAATACTCACGCACGCATGTTGAGATCAATTTACGCTTGCATCCACAGTGTCATAGACTTTGCTATCGAATCAATTTTTCATCATTCATCATCACAGATACCTATCGAGGATCTTGGAGAAGTGCCTCCTCTCCAGCACAACGAGCCTCGACCCACAGGAGATACTAGAAAAAAAAACGGAAAGGAAAATGGTCCAAGTCGACGGCGTGCGCTATGTAGAGGCGGAACTCTCGCCGCGACTTGATCTAAAGAAGGCAAAAAGCAAGAACCAGAGGTGCGCCAGCATGTTTTCTCCTCCTTGACAGCACCGTCGCATATATGCTCCTTCTCGTGGTTGTGGATTTTTCTTCTACGATCAAAGCGTGACGATCATATCATCTGTCTTCTAACTCCTCTTCCATACCGTAATGAATATACTCTCCATTTTTGCTAGGCGAAAATCCGCTCGATCCCCATCTATGTCGTCGTTGGACGAAATGTTGCAGCGCCACAAAATGGAGAGCCCGTCGCACGTTTTTGCCGTTGAGCAATTAGATAAAGCCTTGGAGGACGCGTTCAGAATGGATTGAAAGGTCAATGAAGCACGCCAATCGTAACAACGAGCAAGCCTTTGAGGCCGGCATGACGACGTAGGCTCATCAATAGATATAGATATACGCTATGTGTCCAAAAAAATTAGCGCAAATGTCTGTATGTGTCGTCATCAATGATTAGTATTTCTCAGCACAAAAAATGCACATGTCAATGTTGGTAGATACAGCAGGGATGTTGCAATGTTCATGATCGTGTCACTACACAGCATGCATACACGCCCACGCACTTAAGAGCCTATAGGCTCTAGGCGTACAACCCTTGAACACAAATGTTCTCTACACCAGCAAGGGCCTGTAGGCTCTAGGGCACGCATTCACTATGTTGTACGTTCGTGCACGCGCGCGTACATGCATCATTACACTTGCTATGCCATTGCGGTCAGTAATACTACAAACAATCTATGCGGCTGCTAGCGTCATAATAATGATGACATGTAGATCAAATATAAGTCTAAATCGATCGACATTGCAATAAACTACTAAAATATACAGTCCAACTGACATGCACAACACGCTATTATATACAGCTTATATGTGCTTCTTCGAATCACACGGCGGCAAAAAACTTGCAATGCTTCTTCAAAGCACTTGTGTGTATTATTCACATCAGATTTTAACACAGCCGTCATCATTATTGCTAGTCCCATCGCTCTCTTCAATCGAAGCTGCTCCTGCTGCTCCCGCACCGACAATGATACCCGTTCTTGAGCCCTTTTAAAGACGATGAAATAAAAGAGGCAAAAGTACAACACTTAAGGCCAATAGCTAACGTAGTAAAAGCACAAGAATGAGACGTAAGGTCGATTATGTCTTGTATCGCGTGCAAAGGAATGTCATCCCAATAAAA
>ADNK01000434.1:0-5000 GCA_000320545.1 Bigelowiella natans CCMP2755 | reverse complement strand
GATGGCAAATGTATACTTTCTCACTTTCTCTCTCCCTCCCTCTCTCTCTCTCTCTCTCTCTCTCTCTCTCTCTCTTTTCTCTCTCTTACACACACACACATAAATAATATATATATATATATATATATATATATATATATATATAGATATACACCGCTACCTTAATTGCCTCCACGATTCGCAGGCTCAAACGACCCTCCCTCTGTGGCGTGATAGTTCCACGGCTGGTTGTGTTATCGTGAGCGAGCAGTGGAGGGGAGAGAAGAAAGAAGAGAGAAGAAGATGAAGATATGATGATGATGATGATGATGATGATGATGATGAAGGGAGATAAAGAGAGGAAGGTCACTCATATGTCTTCTAGGCTAATCTAGCATCTCATCCTTTGCTTTATTATTATTATTATTATTATTATTATTATTATTTTGGCCACCAAGATTTATCCCCTCCCCCCCCTTCCCGCTCTCCTTATTCACCGAGGCGAAAGAGCGTTGAACGCTGCTTCTAAAAGGCTAGAGCGCTTTCGAGGCCTCTATTCAGAATGAATGATGACAACAACATTGACAACAACAAACGGAGGTAAGGAGGCAATATGGCGGTAGTGGTGGTAGCGGTGGTAGTGGTGGAAGAGCGTGCTGCTGAGGCGTATATGTATTTGGCATTTCAGTGTGGGGTCTCATGGTCACATAATCATTGATCAGATCATATCAACACACAAACACAAACACACACACACAAACACACACAAACACTGCCTCTCTCTCTCTCATAAGTAGCAGCAGCAGTAGGAGCAGGGGTAGGAGCACATCATCTGACCGTGGTCATCGTAGTAGCCCCGAAAGAACTTCCGCGCCGTCTGTAGCTACTATCTCCATCTCCACCAGCACTCAGCCTCCTCTGTGATATGGGTGTTATCGTCGCCGTCTTCTGCGATGGCGTCTGGCCCTCTACTGCTACTTTCTGCCCCCCCCCACCCCTTTCTGCTTCTACGGTTGCTGCTGTTTTCACTGTGGTCGTCGTCGTTGATTCCATCGCCATTGCTTTGCTCTTTCTCACGCCGCCGGTGCTACTGCTGCTGATAGGGTTCTGGTCACGATTCTTATTATCATTCCCCCTCCCAATTCCTCCTTTTGTACCTTCACCATTGTTTCTACTATTGTTCTTCTGTACACTGCTACTACTGGTGTTCCAGCTCTTATGCCTGCTCACGGATTTACTACGCCTTTTCGTTTCCCCCCCCCGGCCCTTCTTGGATGAAAAAGAGGCCGATTTCGCCCCCTCCCTCATGAAGGGAGGGGTCCTGCTTCCCGTAGTCGTTTTAGAGGAACTCTGATGGCCACGTTGCAGCACTTCGATCTTATGTGCACGCCACCTCTGGTACCTGAGGAAGGAAGAAGACGGCGACGATGAAGCCAACCAAACGATGTGAGGAGAGACGATCCAGCGACGCTATACTCTTGTCCATGTTGGAAATATGGGTTGTTTCTCCTCATTATCCCTCCCCCCCCCCCCCTCCTCACCATCACATTATCATCCTCCTCCTCATCATCATTACCATCATTATCGTCATCGTCCTAAAGTGTATTCGAATCCTTCTCGACATCATTTTCGAGTCGATACTCATTTTATTTACTTCTGTCAACATCCCGCCCGCCCCCCGTTCCCACCATCACTGCGGCCTTCTCTCGCTGTTCACACCTGCTTTCAATCTCGGGGTCAATCGATTCTTTCCTCCCCCCTTCCTTCTCATCGTCCACCCCACCCTCGCTCCGACTGCTAGCAGTAAGGGAGGGGGCCATGGTGCTCTGCAACGACTGTTCCAACACCGACGACCTAACTGGGGCGCTCAGCATTGAGGGGAGGAGGGGGGGAGGCTCGTGCGATGATGATGACGACGATGCTGCTGGTGGTGTTGCCCCCGCTGATATTACAATATGTTTGCACGCATTAACTACCAGATACATCTTAGAGATGCGCGTGAACGTTGTATATCTCTTTTTTTTTTTTTGGGTCAGGAGCACAGCCACCACCACCACCACCACTATCATTCTTTAGGCTGTTCTAAGAGGGCGCTCACTCACTCACTCACCGTGCTTCCCTGCTGCAGTGGTGGGTGCCCTATCATCATCATCATCATCAGCGATGGGTGTCGTTGACATGAAGCTAGCAGCCGAGGGTAGCGATGGTGTATTATTTTGCTGAGAGCACACAAAAGAGTACATATCGTCATGCGAACCAGCATTTGATTTCCACCTGAAATATGAACTGAGAATACATTGAAACAAATAGATACTGAAAGTAGTTCCAAAATATTATTCGTCATCGTTCAGGCGTTACTTTCATTCGTTTGTTCGCTACTACCGTCCTCGGCTTCATATCAGGCGTGCTGTTGGCAGTCGGCGGGGCGGAACTGTTGCAAGCGCAGTGTGGGACACAACACATGGGCAAGAGAACGAAGGGGGGGAGAGGGAGAATTATATCCGGCATGTATGTATCTATCAACATACACACACACACACACACACACACACACACACATATATATATATATATATATATATATATATATATATTTATAAATGCATTTACCCTCCTCTTACTCCTTGCGACGTCGATGAGGGACTCTGACGGCTCTCTCCATCCTCTCCGTCTCCTCCTCCTCCTCCTCCTCCTGCAGTTTTGGTGACATCGGCCTTATCCCCCTTGTTTGATGGTGTTCCCATCTTGGGAGAGGAAGATTGAGAAAGAGGAGCGGTTGTTGCCGTTGCGCTCTTAGCATCATCCGTCATCGTCTCTCCTCCCCCCTCCTCCTCTTCCCGTCCCTGGCCTTCCGCTGCCTCCTCTTCTCTATCTTCTTCTCCCTCGCTTTCATCCTCGATCCCTGCAAATGAATGCAATATCATCTACATATCTGTTCTTCCTCCCCTCCGTCCCTCGCAACACCCATCCCATCCCCCTCCCCTCCGACTACAACCACCACTGAGGAAAATGATCAAAATCAAAAGGCGACACGACGACGAACGACGACGACGATGACGATGAAGATGCCCCTTCAGCAGGTGTGATGGAGACATCATATCAGTACCAGCTCTGACGCATGCCGCGACGATCTTTGAGTTGATGAAATCCGAGTTTGCATACCACATCACAGGATCCAATACCTACCCATTCAGGCATGAACGCTAGGGTGATTAGAACGATCAGGATGATAATGATGATGATGATGATGATGTTACCTTGCAAGCAAGAATTTCCCTCACAAGGGCCTGAGTAGTAGTAGGAGGAGGAGGAGGAAGATGTGTCAATTGGCATAGCGAACAACAAGCAGGTATTCATTTACTCACATCCAAACCACCACCCATAGTTTTCTACTTATCATCAAACATGTAGGGCCCATCCTCATCATCATCATCATCATCCTCTCTCATCGTCATCATCATTGTCATCATCCTCATCGAAGAAGAAACATCAGCACAGCAGCAGCTTCCATCTCCCTCTTACCGTCACGGGTTTGCAGTTGAGATCAGAGTTCTTCAATACGTTTTCGAGTATTGCACTGCTTAGCTTCCTGCAGTGCGTTTGGATAACAGCGGGTCGCAAAGAGAGAGAGAGAGAGAGAGAGAGAGAGAGACGGGGGCGGGGGGGGTGGATAACGTCCATCCATTAATACCATAAACACCACCCACACCATCGTAGGAAGCAACACCACCTTAAGTATGCTTTATGACTTCCGATGACAGCGACATGAAGCTCATAGTTTTGAAATATATCCTGACAAGAAGGAAGGAAGATGGCATCTCGTTATCGTATAGAATGTGGTGATGATGGTGATGATGATCATGAGGAGAAGGAGCAGTACGATCGGTTTACAGTCACTAAAAATATGTACACGATTATCGTTTCCTCCTCCTACTGGTGATACCTGAAGGATGAGGCCTTGGCGCTCTTGTAGAGAGAGGTCTTTGAAACCTGGAATTCGCTTTTCAAGTGCAATCTCTGTTACTCTAAGATATCATCATTTGCCAACCACAAAAACAAGACCCGACGGCACAACCGACCAATCATTTTTCTCCGATACGATCTTCGCGCAAATGCAATCGTTTCTTAAAGTTTCGAGATGTTCTCAGAAGTAGTTGGCTCACAAGGAAAGCCATGGTGCCAATGACGATCACGTGGGAGAAGTAGGGTGGGAATCCAACATCACGAGTCGTGATACGAAACAGACATGTCGCAAATTGAGTTTGGTATTCTTCTAAGCTAAAAATTTTGCCTCAAGCTAGCCTTTCATTACCGATATGATTTCATTAGCTTTCGCAGCTCGACGATGAACTCCTGAGTAGTATATAGGTCTTCGATGTTGATAGAGGACTTTCTACGGGGGTATGGGCGAGCATGTGTCTGTCTAATATGCCTGGTGTTCGTGGTGCGTGTAGATAGAGACGGTGTATGTGGTCTCCTCCTCCTTCACGGAGAACTCTACCCATTCCGATATAAAATGTGAAAACATGTCTAATCCGTTTGGCAAAGGTTCTGGCCATGTAAACGGTTCTCCTCATCCGCTATGATGTCGCGGCCGTTATGTGTAAAGACCTGAAAAATGCCCTCCCATTCAAGCGCCTTGATGCCTGCAACCAGCTGTTGTGCCAGTGTAAACACGCACATCAATTCCTCTGCATAAGCACCACTTTGCAAAACAAACGCTTTATGCAAGATTCTGTTCCGCGACTTAGTAGCTACAGCTTCTGTGTCGCGGAACGGAAAAACATCGTTTATATTTCATGTCCAACATCCTGAAATCCTTGGATGTTTTGTGCAAGAAATGAAGGCGGGGGGTATGAACCTGCGAGAGAACGTGCTCGAAGACGTGCCGTATATCGTTCAGAAAGACGGGATCACTGCTGATAGGATCATACCACCACTATAACGGTGGACGAAAGGGGGGGGGAAGGGTTAAAAGCAGGATTAGTGAGGATGAGGTTCTTTCTCTCACACCCCCCCCC
>ADNK01000435.1:5000-17530 GCA_000320545.1 Bigelowiella natans CCMP2755 | reverse complement strand
CACACACACACACACACACACACACACAGACACACAGACACACAGACACACACACACACACACACCCGTCCTCCCCATACTCCGCAGGCCTACCTCCACGAATTGGCTCTTGGGCGCGACTTCGAGGATGCGGCGAAAGAGGATGAGCCACTGTCCAAGGAGATAGCTCGGGAGGAGGCAGAGGCCGCACGTAAATTCGCTGCCAAGCTCCCAAAGGAAAAGGTCGACGCGCGCGGGTTCAAACTGTATCCAGAGGAGACGCTGAAAGCGCAGCACATCACGATGCCGTGGGAATGGCATAGTCTGGTCCCGAGCCGGCGGTTTCCCGGCAAAAATTGGCTGAATAAGTAAGAAGCGCCAGGACAAAGAATCAGACATATTGTGTCGTGATTATGTCATCGTTGAAGAGATTGCTGTGTCTCATGCAATCGGGTTCCATTATTATACTATTTCGCCCTCGATTCCTCCCTGGCTCCTCTCCCCCCTCCCTCCTTTCATGTTCTTCTTCCCCTCGTACAAACTCTCTCTCTCTCTCTCTCTCTCTCTCTCTCTCACACACACACACACACATACACCAGAGGTACGGCTGAAGCTCCTGGGATGCCTTTCAACATGAATCCAGATCCAGCAAAGTCGTCACTAAACTGACCACACTCATCACCAGCAATTGGGCATGCCCATGATGATGATGATGATGATGATGATGATGATGATATTGATGATACGATGAAAATATTTTATTATCTGTTAGCAGTTTACGTGTGGTGTGTGTGTGTGTGTGTGTGTGTGTGTGTGTGAACATGTTTTCCATCCATATCCCTCATGCAATCGAATATAATTCCTATATCAATATCCCCCCCCTCCCTTTCCGTTTTTCCCGACAGCATCACAAACGAGTTTGTTGAGCTGCAGCGTCTGTACAACGAGGATGGCGGTATCTGCGGGATCTACCCGGGGATTCTCCGTGATTACAAGAAGTGGCGCACTGAGCGCATGAAGAACGAGTCCAGCCTAGTACGGAAGGACAAAGGGCGAACGGCAGAACAAAATGAGGCATTTCTTTCCCTACAAAGGCTCATCAACGGTGAGGAGCTAGGTGAGGGTGCGCGCGATGAACGCAATGCGCGTCGAGTCGTGCGGCAATTCGTCCCGGAGCAAGCCGAAGCGCTCGGAGCGACGAGGAGCTCCGAGGACGAAAGCGAGCTCGAAGGCGTCGAAGAGGTTGCTGTCCTATGTCAATACCGTACCAGTAGTAGCAGTGGCAGCAGCAGTAGTTGTTGGTGTGGTTGTCATAGTGGTAGCTGCGTTGTAGTAGCGAGCGACCAACAATAAGCGACACGCTAAATACCGACGAATCACACTTGGGAGGCCACACCTGGGAGGCAGAGTGTAGTGTATGGCGCTGTGTGTGTGTGTGTGTGTGTGTGTGTGTGTGTGCGTTTTCGCGTCACAACTTCAGTGAGTTGCTACTCATCTATTGCTGCGTGTTAGTGTTCATATCTCCTTCTAATCAATCCTGAAATTGTTGATGATGTGGGATACGAAGGATATCGCCAAGTTAATGGATAGGTTCTTGGGGAAAGGCGGTGCTGAAAACACTGGAGCGCGTAGACGCGACGATGACGAAGACGACGACTATAATGATGGCAGTGATGACAATAAGGAGAAGGCCTCTCGAGGAAATGCGGCCGAAGAGCCCGCCAATCGAAAGGAGACCGTTGTTGTACAGCCACATGAATTTGATAAGGGTTATGGGACAATCTGAAGAGGACTTGCTAGCTTTACTAGCCGTAAATTTTGCCGTACCCAGCGTATCTAGTGTTTACAATCATGATACGCTGCCTCATTATCATGCACGCATGCGTGTCCCTCTAAACGTGTGCGATCATGAGCGAGCGTGCTAGATGAGCTACCACTATAACAGAATTGCGTGGTTAGAGCGCAGGTAGCTTTGATATGCATGCAGTCCTGCTGCGAGTCTTTGTGGAAAGTCTTTCAGCTTGTGTGGTTTTAAAGTTAACCGTGATACAAGCTATTCGCAATGACAACTATGTTGTGGTTCATGGCATATCTACGTGTAGGCATGCTTAGATACAACAGATTAAACAACACTGGTGCCCAGATGAATCATTTTTAGTTCCTTAAAGTTGGAACTCGAGAGGTTGAGTAGTTATTAGACAGCATTATCTTTCCGATGTAAGCTCCATTTAGCGTGAAGCTCATTATCAGTATATACGGCAGCACCAATAGTTCATCCTAGCTGCTCGATCATGGAAAGCCTTGGAAGTATAAGACAGGTCCTTCGTGTCCTCCATCAGTTTATCAAGCGTTTCGCCCCTCTCGAGGAGCTGGACAACATTCTTCTGGAGAACGTCTTTAACGTCCTTTATGGTTTGCTGTATCTTGTGCGCCTTGTCAGCCTACATGAGGTGAAAGTTTTCGACACGGAGAGCAGATGTACCAGTAGCAACAGCAAGGTGAAAACGAAGAGGGGGAAGGAAAAAGAAGAGGAAGAATGAGGAACGTAAACTGACAACGTCACTATTTCCTCCCGTCTACGCCACTGCCTAGTTGCTTGTTGAGTCATACCTCTTTGGGGTCCTGGAATCTTGATAGCATGCTTTTCAGGAAGGTTGGGGTTTCGAAGCTGTCCTTTGAAGGGTGTAATTCAATAGAAGCCGAAACATTATGTTTAGCGTCCTTTGCTCTATCAACGCTTTGCTTGGATGCCTTCAAGATTTCGCTCAGCATTTGAGAAATACCACCGAAAACGGCTTGTGTGGGATACTCCTCATCGGTGATAGCTATTCCACAAAGACCATCACTTCGGACGTGCGCCTGACATGAATTTGGTTTACGATTAATGATGCCCCAGTTCAATCGAGGAAAAGGTATTATCATGAGGACTGCGGCAGGAAAAAGTAAACAAGCTTTCGAGAAATTCGATGATTATGATGATGATAACGATGGTTGTTTGACTATTACATGGACAACGTAGTCGAACTTCTCCATTCTTACGGTTTGGCGTAACCCAAAGTCCGTCCTCTGGCAAACTGTCCGAAATCCAAACCGGATGTGTTCCTGAATGGCCCCACGCGTGAACCAGCTGCAAGATCAGATACATATCATCCAAGCTAATAAGCGAGAAATCTTCCGAAGGGAGATGAAATAGTATTCCCAAGAAGGGCAGAAACGGACTATCACTACCCAAAAGAAGAGAGGTCCTCTGCGAGCGCAATGAAGACTGGCTGCTCCTTGCTTTCTTGCTTGCTTTTGTGTAGAACCGCGAGAGCCAACAGCTTAACCATGATTATCTGCAGCCAGTGAAACGTGCATGTGTCAATTTTGGGAGGTAGTACAACACTTTTCGTTACATAGCGCTCAACACCTGGATTGAGCCTTCAGGAGGAGCGATAGTTGGATTCTGATGACGCGAGGAAAGAAGCTTCGTAGAACATTCTTTTGCCAGCTGGAGAAATCTTTTGCGAAATTGCAAGTATACCAGTGGAATTTTGCCCTGCGACATAGAAAAAATGCAGGGAGGGGCTTTGTCTTCAAGGAGTCTGGCAATGGGTAGTTTTCAGGACTAAATATTATCGTGCATCTACTACTTTTGGTAAATATTTTTAGGATACTATTAGGAATATTAGAATAGAGAAATTCAGGAACAAAAACTCATCGAATATAAAATCCTGATGCTTGTCAACTAGTCTTAGAAGACTTTTATTAGATATTTTTAGCATAATTATTTATCTAATACTTCAGAGCTCAGACGATGGTGTCTTCTTCTGCTGGTCAGGGTATGGCCTCTCCCCCCGCCTCCGGCCACCTGATTCGAAAGCATCCATCTGCGATAGGATTCTCCATTAAGTTGAACAAGGGAATGATGAAGAAAATTTTGAGCGCAGAGGATAAAATCCGGATTCTTGTTGGGTCGGAAGGCTCAGGGGTGGGTGTCGAGCTGCTGCTCTTAGCACAATGCTCCCCGCATTGATGCCGCCATTCTGTGTTAGCCCTTGACTTTACCTTTCATTCTGGAAAGCATTATGACGTTTTGCAAGTGTAGAGAGCGAATGTGTCTGCATCTGCGCAACTCCTTACTTGGCGCTTGTTTCCTTTCGAAATCGTCTTTCTTCCCACACACACACACACACACACACACACATCCAGATGCTCACTGTTGGCGAAGAGAAGTATCTGTTCACAAACCTCATCCAGGACCCGAAGTTGTACCAGGTTTTTACGCGATGCCCCTCTCACCACGACGACTTCATCGAAGAACCTATTTAGTTCCATTCCACAAAAAGAATGATTCATTTTGCAGAAACCTTTTGGTAGTGGGATGGCGATGGTTTTGGCGGAGGAATGATCCATGTTTTCGAATTCTTCTTGATCAGCTGTTAATACTGTTTATGCAGTTAAATGACCCTTGAACTCAAATGCAACGCTTATTCAATTTAGCTGAAGTTTCATCCTTTCCACACCCCTCACGTGCATCGTGCTATTTTCTCGTTCTCCACATAGATCTACGAGAGGACTGGGGAGAATAGCTACAAGTTGCGTAAGCCACCGAACATAACCTCATTAAAAAGTCAAATTTGTAAAATTCATCTCGATCCCATTTTACACAACAAATACATATTGATATATATTAATGTAAATATTTATATATATATATATATATATATATATATATATATGTATTTATATATAATATTATATATATGTGGCCTATCACATTCTTGATTATGACCAATCTCCGTGACCGGATATCAACAGCATCCGCGCCTCTTGCCACAGAAAGCTTACCCTCCAGAATGCTACTATGCCTGACGACGTCAAAAGAGAAGATCTCACCGCTACACGAAGCAAAGAATACCCTGCAGTTATCACGGCCCTAGATCACCTTGCTCCAGAGGAACAACAGCCGCCCCTGCCCTCACCTACAATACCATTACCCTCATCACCATCTTCGACATCGCAATCGAGGGCAGAGGGGAATGGCAACAAAAAGAGATCGCCGAAGCCACATCCTTGGGTACACCGTAGCATAAATGGGATAGTGACGTGACAGGGAAAAGGGAGTCAGCTGGTGATGCTGAATCGATGCTGATGATACTGAGGATGCTGATGATGGAAGCTGTATAAACCGCCATATCGGACATTCGAATGGAGAAAAATGAAGCGCGCACCAACAAACACACACGCACACACAGACAGACAGACACGTATGAATGCAGTTATCACTAATCGTATCCGTTGTGATGCATACCACGATCAGATGAAAAGGATGAGGAAGCTAAAGAGAAAGCAGCCGCTAGAGCCCTCTTCTTCTTCTGCAACATCGCCAGTGCGTACAGGGAAGAGCAAGCCGCGCGAAGGAGGAGGAAAGAAAAGTTCAGCAAGTAGCAGCAGTAGCAGCAGCAGCAGCAGCAGCAGCCAACGTCGCAGGCGTATCAGTAGCGAAGAAGAGGAAGTTTCAGTGAGCCTTCTCTACCAAGAGTATGTATTACGAAAGACGCGAGCGAGAGAGGGGGGGGTGGAGGGCGAAGAGAGACAAGGGGTGTTGAGAGAATTATCTTGGTCACAAACGCCGTTTGCCCCACGCCATTGGGAGATTTATGACCGTTGAGATAAAGTACTGCTGCTGATAGTACTACGACTACAATAATAGCAACCACAACTACTTCTTCTACTACTAAAAAAAGTGTGAGAGAGCGCGGGAAGGACAATGAAACTTGACCAATTGTAAATATACTGCAGATATCTCGAGCTACAGGAGGACCTCTCCCTCTATAGTTCCCTCTTTGCAGCTGCTGCCGCCCAGAGACATAGCAAACCCTCAGAAGAGGGCACGGCGGTGGACAGCGGTGTTGCAAGCCAGATTGGTTAGTTGACTACACAAAACTCTTTTTCTTTTCCCTTCCTCTCCTAATGATTTGCACGCGCTCATTATCCTTTTCAATTTTTTGTGCAGCCAACCTACCTAAATATCGACATTCCACAACAGCAACTTGGAAATTACGGCTGAAAGAAAAAGAGCCACTCGTACAGTCAAAACTACGGCGATACTTGGAGCTGCACAACATAATGTTAAAATACAAGCGAGTGCCACGAAGGACAAACACGGATTTACAGTAGAGCTCATGGAGCGTATGATACGAATTAATATTAGAATTGAGGTAGAAAAGAAATTATTCGGTAATGAAAATGTACTGCCACGAATTAAAATCGCACGATACGTATGGCATGGTATTGCATGCAAAGCGTAGCGAATGCAAGGCAAGTTGGTGCGAGCTTACGATGTGCATGCCCGCCATGCTGTGTATCAGATCGGAATAATAAAGCCAAGCTGCATGTAACAACAATGGACCCGACAAATAATTCCGCGGCAGACGGTCGAAGGCTCGAGCATGGGGCGTAGTGTGCATGACAGTAACACAATCGACTAGCTGCATGCGAGGTCGCATCATAATGTCCACATCAGGATGCGTACGTACACCTAGACGCGCACGTGGTAGGGCGCAGACAAGCAACACATTAAGCAGGTAACTGACTAGCTACACCTAAACATATCTAGATGTGAGCGCTTTGCAGTATGTTTACATGCATAGCATACGTTGCTTTGCATAGCTACATCAGGATGACCATTGAAAGGAGTTAATCGTTTCATTACATCCGTCTCATACGTTGGCCGTGAACAAAGTCACAGCATCAACTAAGAAGTCATCTACCGCTATTGTTCCCCCTACTCGAGCTCCGCCGCCTTTGAGAGGCGGAGTTGGTCCTCCGGCGCTCTCTCAATGAGTTGATGAAGCTACCACGAATAGCCTGCTGAGTGCCGAAGGTAAGCTCGCTTCCGGCCATGTTTCCCTTCATCATTGAAGCGCCAGCAGCGGTTGGCGTCTCTGGAGCACTACGGTGCGCCGTCGACGGGCGAGACGGAGAGAACGTCAACGGCGACGCTGTTCCACCGCGAGCGGAAGATGACGGCGAGTCAAAGAGGCGCGGCGTGCTTCCCGAGAAGGAGGAGTAGTGAGGGAGGCTAGTGGACCGCGATGTGTTAGGGAATTCAGGGAAGAATCGAGCGGTTCTTGGCGTTCGCGGAGTTGTTGCCACCGAAGAAACGGAGGACGACGAGAAAGGCTGCTGCTTCGTGAGGGGCACCTCATGGCCGGGAAAGATGCCTTTACGCATCTTTTCCGATTGTTCAGCTGCCTCTCGCCGGGCGTAGTCCTCAATTGCTTCGTCCTCATCCGTCACACGCTTCCGTTCCATGTCCGACACCTTGATCTTTGGGGGGGCATGGTATAGGAAAGAAGCGCACAAGAACAAGCATGCAACACACACACACACACACACAATAATGATGATGATGATGATGATGATGATGATGATGATGAGAGCTAAAGGAGGATGATGATCACGATAGTTTCTCTTGAGGGCTTTACTCACGGAAGTTTGTGTCTCTCCCTCTCGTACCGAAGGCATTGATGACGGTGACAACGGCAGTCATGCTATGTACCCAAACATAAACACATACACACATACATAGACATATACACGCATACGTTGTCCAGCGTTTCCAGATGCGTGATCCTAGAGCAAACAATGTTGCGGTAGTAGGTCTTCAGCGCGATCGGGTTGTTGTCGAGGTTGAGTACTTGAAGCTTCTTGATCGAGGCTAGGAAGTCGACGCTTTCCACATTTGCAACTTGGTTGTCGTCTAAATCCAGGACCTATTTCGAGATCATGATGATGACGATGATGATGATCATTATGTGCGTGTGTGCGTGTATGTGTGTGTGTGTGTGTGTGTGTGTATTTTGATAATATAATACAAAATCAAGATTTGTCTGTTGCTGCTACTGACCGACCTGGAGAGTAGGGTGTAGGAAAAGCTGCGAGACATCCTTGATCTGGTTAAATGGAATGTAGAGCTCCTCTAACTGCTCCATCGTATCGACGCAGTCCAGGTCCTTCAGGTTGCAGTGTGCGAGCCATAATACCCTTCGGTGAAAAATGCACAGGGGGCTGTCAGATCAGCATATTGGCACGCAGACATGTTGGCACTTGCATATGCGCAAGGAGGAAAAAGGAGGGAAGACAGGAGGAGGAAAGAGATAGGCAGAGAGCATCTAGATACTCTGTTATCTTCTTGTGAATAGACACAACATATTCACGATGAAAAGATTAGAAAAATGAGAAATAAGCGATTGGGTTTTGGCTGTGCAATATTCATATCTATCATTGGCTGGCGATGATTACCTTAGATTGCAGCACATAGACTGCCCCAAGTCGCGCAAGGTGGCTATTTCACTACCACTAAGGTCTAGTTCAGTCAAATTAGGCAAAATCTCGCCGATACTATCCAGCGATTGCGTACGAGCACTCAGATTTAACCGCGCGCTCGTCACATCCTTCAGCTCCTTACAGTCTAGCAATTCCCGCAGCCTATAAATAACTGGATTGAGAGGTGTCTTTTTTTCACATTTGCACGCGTGCAATCTGATTCTTGCGACTCATCTATGGTGTGAAATTAGAAGTAACCGCTCTGGAGTGATCTCGTGCTCGTGCCCATCCTGGTCCTCGCCGCTCTCCGCCTTTTTGTTCACGAAAAACTTGGTCAGGGAATAGCATTTTTGAGTTTAAGTTGACGAATTGGTTCGTTTACGTTCAGGCCTCACAACAAGAGAGATAAAATTACGAGTGGAAGGGGCGACGGAAGAGAAATTTCGAGAATCGGCAAGAATGAAGGAACTTCCACGTGATGGAGGTTCGAGAATTGCATGCGAGTCACACATTAACACCTCAACATCATGGAAGCGTAATGGAGATCCAGATGTCATATGATTCGGAGGCCTAAAATTCCCCCCAGCAAGGCAGGGGGGGTGAGAACAGTTCCAGGGGTTGGGGGGCAGCAATGTTGTTTGTGTTGCCGTTATCCTTTGTCGCGTTAGGAGTGTTTTTCTCGACTGTCTTTTGTCTTCTACTGACAAAAAAACACATGGGGTTTTAGCCCTGCGACATGCAATCAAACTGACAAAAAAAAATTCAAAAATTGTGTTGCCTGCCAATGAAATGCCCACGTCTGCGCATTCTTGTCATCCAAGTGGACAAGAAGGAAGACACAGACTGTGCAGCAAGCTGTTGCGCTTGACAGGGAAGATTGTGAATGGCTCGAATCTGATGCGGTTTCCTCAAATTTGAAAATCTGATGCATGGGAAGAGCCTTGATGGGTTTGAAGAACGTGGCGGCGGGGTGGAAGAATCTCCTTGATTGATGGCAGATTGAGACGTTTTGTTTGGGGATGGCAAGTGTTTTGCGGTTGGTAGGAGTGATCACAATGATCGCCAAAAAATCTGGGAAACGCTTTTGAGGATGAAATGTGAAACTTTGCTGGCATCACATCTTTTTGCCAAAATTGCTTCACATTTTGCCACGTTTCTTTGCATCGCATGGCAAGGCATCGCTTCTCTTTCCATTTTCGCTTGTTCGTTCACATTGAAATGTCATCGCTTCATGCTAGCATGCTTCACATTGTCGCTGCGCATGGCATGGCTTTGTTCTGACAGCGCGCATTAGCCTCATGGCGTTTCATGCAACTGTGTGCGTGAATGACATGCTAGCATGGCAGCGATGCATGGCTCTGCAACAAGTGCATGATGACACGACTTGTGTGTCAAGCGACTGATCCGTCCGCAAAACACAAGCATTTTCAACACTCATTCTGAAGATCAGAAATAACATCCCATGCAACATCACTATGGATTAAGGCGATGAAATGAAAATTCAGTCTCATAAGATGGCCCGTTATCAGGTGCGGGAAGGTAGCATTTTAGACATTTCCACCACCATTGTAACCTTGCATCTCCATCGCCTTGATTTCATTGACCTTACTCTTTCGTCCATCGAAAACGGCGGCGTCAGACCTCCCGGCCGCATCCAAAAGGGATGATCTACGCCCCTTATCGATCCGCAGTTTACGGCAGCAGAAGTATATCATCAACAGCAACATTGCAACCATCAACGCCATCAAAATATAAATGACGATCAGAGTGGCCTTGTCTAATTTCTCATCGTCCTTAGTACTACTGGGCGCCGGTGCTGGAGTAGGAGTCGGGCTTGGCGTTGGAGGGGCTTGGCTAGGAGTCGAAACACCCGAAACAGTCACAGCCAGTGCCGAGGAGAGTGTGGACGTGTGCAGATGTGATAATGTGTGTGCTAGCTCATAATTTGTAACCCCAGGAATGGAGGAAGTGAATAATACAGAAGCGATAATGCTGCCGGCTGAATACTCGATGGCAATATCAGAGGTTGGAACTCCCATCAACGAAGCCAAATTGGATTTGAATGTAGATCTATAAGACGAGTCAACCTGGCTGATGTCTCCCTGGATCGTGAGTGTCACGTAGAATGTCGCACCAGGATCAGCAACTTCCAGCGTGGCGCAATCGATGCGACTGCTTCCAGAGTTTTCGGCGTGAACCACTATGGAACGCCCGGATATGAGCCATGCACCCTGTAAGGGCAACATATTATCGCTGTATACCACGCGTCCGCTCCCTACCGCAGGAAAGGAAAGAAGTCCGTGCTTATTTGAAAGGTCTCCAACTTCACAATGAGCCCACTCATCCTCATTAGCACCGCAATACTGGTTGCCCACAGCATTAGGGTTCCAATGCCCCCCAGTGGAGGCGGAGCCGCAACGCGATGTGCCAGTTTGTGTTGAATCCACAGGGTTGACGTGCACATGATATTTGTGATTCACAGTCTGGGCCGCGGCATGAGGCGCTGAATATTGCAAGGAAATGCTGACGACAGTCTCGGATCGAGGGTCTGAACGAGGCTGTTTGATGAGGATTGTTCCATCCAAATCGTAGCCAGAAAAGCTAGCTCTCAACACTGAAGGCGTTAGTGTCCCTTCAATAGTGCTGCACGCATGAATCGTGGTGCCATCGAGGAGGACTACGCTACGACCTACGACGGAGCTCTTACCAAATAGCAAGTTTGCGTCTGTGAAATTGCCACTTGCGACGAGGTTGCCAAATTTCGCAGTTAGCGCCCCGACTGCGTTGTTGTCCAGCGATGTTGTGTTCGGATTAAAGAGAGAACCTGGCGAGTAAATGAGAGAGTCGCATAATCCGCCTGTGGAGGGACTTGATCGGATTTCCCATCCTGTAACACTTGCGGGTAATCCAGGCAACAGAACAGTGATTTGGCTGCTGCTATATTCGCTGGCTTGAAGGAAATCGATAGAACCGTAGGAGGGAAACGTGGCCCTAGCATACTTGCCCAAGGTGGCGCATGCAATTCGTGCAGCCCCTGCATTGGCCGCATGGATCACAATGGATCTTGATTCGATAGAATACGCTCCCGAGAGCGGAAGAGTATTATCCGTGTAGAAAACTTTGGAGGAATTTGAGGATGGAATAGCGATTTTGTCATGCTTACCGCTTAGATCGCCAATCTCGCATAAAGACCAGTTTCCTGCACTGCAGTGTGAATTAGAAACCATGGATGGATTCCAATGGCCTCCTGTCACGCTAGACCCACAATCGGTGGGGTTGTCAATACTTGTTGGATTGACATGGACGTGATATTTATGCTGGATGCTTGACGTAGAGGTGCTATGTTCAATATCAGCGAGCACCCAAGAATCTGCCTTAGAGTCGAAACGCTCCTGACTGAAAGTCATCACCCCGCGCACATCCGTGTCAAATATAGCTCTGATCGTCTTGAACCTTAGAGTAGGCAAAATTGTAGCACACGCGTATCGAGATCCGTCGCTGTTTCTGTGAAGTACGATCGACCTCCCCACAACGGAATACTTACCACTCAGGGGTAGATTGGTGTCATTGTACGTTTGCATCACGGCGGCCGAGGAAAGCCTCACATGCTTCCCGGACAAGTCTCCCACCTCGCACACTGACATGTCTATACACGGGGTGGAGTAGCCGAGAGAAACGTCGTAAGGATTGTAGTGCCCACCCACAGAGCTGCTCTGACAGCCGTCTATAATAGGGAATTCATGTACATGCCACTTATTGCCGAGGTCGGAGAGCCCGTCGAGGCTAACTGTAACAGCCGTCGTATCGGTCTCAGAAGCCTGGACCATTTCAATATAGCCGTAGACACCATTTATGTCAAACTCTGCTCGCACGTGTCGCCCGATGGTTGCACATCCAAGGCGTCCAATAGATAATCCCAGCGCACCTACGGAATTGGCTCCACTCAATGGAAGGTTGCTGTCGGTGAAGAAAGACTTGGATCCTAGAGTGAGCAGCCCGTGTTTCAGAGTTAGGTTGCCGATCGTAGCTGTATTGAACACAGATGCGCTGTTTTCCATGACATCGCAGCCTCCGCCTGAAGCACCTGAAGGAAACAAAAAATATATGTATCTGCCCCGTCCCTGCTTATATGAATTTAGGCCAGCAACGAGTAGTACCTGTTGAAAGGTAGTCGAATCCCAGGGTAGCGTTTGGATGCACCGAATATACGTTCCAAGAAACTGGTCCGCTATCTCCGT
>ADNK01000436.1:0-88586 GCA_000320545.1 Bigelowiella natans CCMP2755 | reverse complement strand
CTCTCTATATATATATATATATATATATATATATATATACATTGTATTTCTGTCCACTTTATCCATCGAACCCTTCCGTACACATACAATGCAGGAATTTGAAGTCGCGATTCAGAAGGAGCCGCAGGAGACGAGATGGAGAGGCTGCATCAGAGTGAGCTTCGCGTGCATTACCATTACCAAAAAATTTTGTGATAATCTTATCCCCCGCCCTGCTAGGCAATCATCGGGCTGCTTGAGCACAACTTGGAATGCCATCCTCTTCTGGATCAAGGTTTTCGACGTGTTGTTATTTGGAGGAACGGACACTGATAATTCCAGCGGAGAAGGTGGAGGCGACGACGGCGATGGCGGCAGCCGCAGCAGTTGCAATAAGGAAGTGGAAGAGAAAAGACTCATTCTGTCGTGGCTTAGATACCACAAGTAATCTATCTGGGCGTTGGGAAGGATTGGGAAGGGTCTCAACATAAAATATAGAGTATCCGTCGCATGCTTGATTTATTCACTCTCTGCGATGGGGGGAGGGGGGAGGAAGGCTCCTTATTCGGGTTTACGAGCTATATTAACCTCCTACCCATAAATTACTCTCTGTCCTTCTGCCGATCGTGGTACATCGTATTATTTAAGGCGTTACTACTGGTTGCTTGTCATTCGATCTCGATTGGCTCTGACCGCGCAAGGGTTTTTTTACGCGTGGATCTTGAAGGCCGACAATGCCTGGATGCTGAAGACGGGAGCTTTGGTAACCTTTATGATGACGACGATGGCGATGATCACATGTCACGATGAGGGTGTATTTGGCGATGAGATGATGATGATGATGATGATGATGGTGATGATGACAACATCGATATCATGGTCGAACACAGCAGCGGCGGTCACGAAAATAGAGAATCCACCTTTGTTGACTCTCTCTACTCCCTGGCATCAGGCCCTGTTGACATACGCGGTTGTAGGCTATCTCCGTAGTATTTTCTTCCTTGCGGTGGACGAGGACGACGATGTTGATGACGACGAGGACGAGGACGGCGATGGTATTGGAGACAGGGAGGGCTTCCTCAGGAAGAAAAGGGAGAAGAGACTTACACTGGAGGAAATGCAGAAGGTGCCCGATGATAGGAAGAGTCCATACTCACAGCAGCGCACTAAAAAGAGCTATGGAGTGTTATAATACATTGAGCATAGAAAGCACCGATGAGCTTTGTCTCATGACAGGAGCATTGCCCACCACCGTGGTTAGCTGTGTCGCGAGATGAGATTTATTAGTACTCTCTTTCCTGACCGACAAGGATGATTTGGGAGATACGAGCCGAGCCGTATCTACTTTCGTGTAAAAATGTCATTCCGTCGCCCACGCAATCAATTTGCATAATGCTGTTGATGCTGTAATCCAGCAAGCATGAATATATAAATATATATATATATATATATATATATTTATTTATATACATACACATATATATGTATAATTTTTACATAAAATAATTCAAAAGAGTTATTATACACTAAACGTTGTCATCCTATCACCTGATCTAACCGTTTAGGCACTACTTGAGGCCCCATCGATGCAGAGCTTGAGGAACCAGGTCTTACAGTGGTCGGATAAGGTGAAAAAGAAGACACGAACAGAGGAGGAGCAGATGCGAAGCCGCAAGCGCGTCGCGATTGTCAAGAGCGAGCTTGAGCGCGTGCACCGAGAACTTCAATGTGAAGAAGATGACCAACAGAAACAGGCCTCCTCCATCCAGCCCTCCTCCGTCCAGCCCCCCTCCATCCTGAAGAACAAAACGCTCATGATCCCCTTACCGGGGGCATTTCCGGTGCTCTCGAAATTTAATTCCGAGGAGCCAAGGATGCGACGAGGGGGTTGGGGACAATCACTCGAACCTCCCCTTTTGGCCCAGCAATTTAGCACGAGAAACCTTCTTGGGAGCGCCTTTGATAACACCAGCAGCCGTAACACCAGCAGCCGTCACCAGCCTGATAGTAAAAATGACCCCCCCTTCTTAACCCGCTTCTCCTCCTCGTCCCCACCCAGCCCTCTTCCATCGTCCGGAGGAAAGAATGCGACGTGGAAGGCGGATGGTAGGAAGCAGCACTCCTCTTGGCGCTACATCAGCTTTGTTGCGGTGGCTCCGTTCCTGGTTGGAGGCTTTTCCCTCATATACTACGCCTCTATCGACTCGCTATTCGTATTTCTTGGGATTTTGCGGTGAGATCCCCGCACAGCTACATGCTTTGCTAGTGCTACTGATACTGCTACTGCAACTGCTGTTTTCGCTAGATGATGGGGCGTCTCAGCATGTGTTGCTTCCTGTGATGTACTTCTCGTATTATCTGAAACATTTCACTTTGGTGCTTTTGCGTGGAAATTATGCTCCAAAGATGTGTGCGTGTGTCTATCTCTCTCTCGCTCTCTCTCTCTCTGTCTCTCTCTCTCTCTCTCTCTCTCTCTCTCTCTGTGTGTGTGTGTGTGTGTGTGCGTGGAGTAAAAACGCATTGCTTCTTTCTAACTTCTCACTGCCACATCTCCTCCCTCCTCCTCCCCGCTCCCCACTCTCCCGACGAACTCCAGCCCGTTGAACATACTGTTCCCTGACACAGTCCCCACCCTATCTTTCGCGACGCTGCGAGAGCTCTACACGCTCCCCTCGACGCTGCTGGAGTGGGTGTCGGTGGACTTGTCATCAATCCTCCTCTTCGGCGTCCTCTTCCTCATCACCGTTCTGACCCTTTTGGTCAAAATGTGCATGTGCTTGTGCGCGGGGAAGAGGGGGAGGGGGAGGGGTAAGGAGAGGCCGAAGAGGCAGGGAGGAGAGAGGGACACTAGGTCGACGGTCAAGAGGGAGGGAAGAGAAGAGCTCAAGCTATCTCAACGAACACAAGGAGCGCAAAGACCGGAAGAAGAAGGCAAAGGTGTCATTTCTGGTTCTGCTTCCGCTTCCGCTTGTCGTTGTTGTTGTGGTGGTGATTGTGGTAGCGATAGTAGACCAGCAGTGTATGATTATTCCCTCGCATGATTATGATGATGATGATGATGATGATGATGATGATAATAGTCGCGGGCTCTCGTTATATGATGATACCTGCTGCTGCTGCTGCTGCTGCTGCTGCTGCTGCTGCTATTACCCCCACCCTCATACTCTCTCTATGATATTATATTACATGCACATACGATAAATATTCCCTTGTGAATGCCATGCCTCAGGTAAATCACGCCCTGATCTTCTGGGAGGTGCACTTCGGTCCTTCTGTCGTGACCGTGGCAAAGACACGCTTCGTGACCACGCTGCTCCACAGCTTGCTGGACTACAACCAGGCGATTGAGGCAAGATGGGGTAAGAAGAAGAACAAAACGCCCACATGTCCGCCTCCCTATCTTCTGCTTCAACAATCCCTCCATACCAATAGTAGGAGAGAAAGAGGGGGGGGTGTAAGGAGGAGAGTCGTCCGCCCCGCCCCCCCCCCCTCACCTGCCCCCTCGTATCCTCCCCATCACCACAACGACACAGAGACCAACGTCGAACCCCTTCCCCCCCCCCCCTCCCCGCCACCCCGGCAAAATGATACTGTTACAACAGGCCTCAGCATTCAGCAGATCAGAAAGTCGAAGTCGGAGTTCTACCAGATAAAGAAGCGCGAGCTGATATACGAAATCCACGAATCGAGGTTTTTCAGCATGATCCTAGGCCATGTAGACCAGATCACCGTACAGAGCTTTGCGCGACTTCTGCGCCTTTTCGGGCCGTTCGAGCGCCTCGCAAGCCACATCTACCCGATGATCGCTCGCCCGCCCCGAGCCCCCCGCGCCTTCGTCCAGCCGTGGCTGCATCTTCATGACAACACTTCGCACCTCGAGCATCTTTTCAACCACAAGTGAGCAGCCAGAGGGGAGTAGGAGGGAGGGAGGCGAGGGGAAGGGGGGTAGCGTAACTCACACATATGCACGCGTTTTTACTTTATATGATGCTGCAGACACACACGCACATACACAAACACACACACGCAGAGAGAGAGGGAGAGGGAGAGAGAGGAGATGGATGCGATGGCTAGCACGTCTTCTCCTCCCTCTCCCTGAAATGCTATCACATTGCTTTCCAACCATCAGCGCCGCTATCGTTATTTACCACCCCCACGAAACACAGCATATAACACTAAACTGCCAGATATACGCGCGCGAGCGCGCGCAACGGCTTGTTCGCCGTGAAGCTGTCGGCCCGCCTCTCCGGCACCTTCGCCCTGCGGTACCTCCACAAGATGGAGGAAAAGGATGCTCTGTCGCAGAAGCAGGTCATCTACGATCTGCAAGGAAACCGCTACGCCATCCGCACCGTCTGGCTGGAGTGCACGGCCCGAGGATACCGGTTCCATAGGAAGATGAAGATACGGGAGCAGAACCGAAGGCGGAGGGGCAAGAAGAGGAGAAGGCCCGAACAGTACTTCGAGAGCATCCCTGCGTTTCTGCGGCTCCTGGAGGGGGCGGGTGTGATATCGACGCCGCTTATTGACCCCGAGGCTATAGCCACTTTCAATTGCCTTGGGAAGATCATTCAGGTGCGTGTGTGTGTGTGTGTGTGTGTGTGTGTGTGTGAGAGAGAGAGAGAGAGAGAGAGAGAGAGAGCGTGTGTGCGTGTTTCGTGCGAGGGGGGGAGGGGGGGGGTAGTACATAAAATACGCGCGCTCCAGAAAGGGAAATCAATGAGGCCGCACACACACACACGCATAAATAAATCTGTTGACTCATGGCCATATATTTAAAGCTAAATAACTGTGCAGGCAAAGGTAGGCCCATTCCTCTCCCACCCTTACACCCTTCTTGGAGCTATTTTCGACCCAAGGTGAAAGGCAAAGAGGCGAAGGAGGGAGAGGGGGAGAGAGAGGAGAGAATTGGAGTTCAATGCAAGTGAGAAGGGGGAGAAAAGACAAAATAATATCCTTTTCTTTAACGTTTCCTCGATTAGAACTAGAATATGTCACCCGCGCCGTCTCCCTACCATTTTTGAAATTTCACTCTTTCCCTCTCTCTCCCCTCCCCTCCCCGCTTTTCCCTTTTCCTTGCCCGAAAACTAAGACCGATGGACAAGAGCGCCAACAACGATTCGACGGATTTTCTTGCAAGGGGGGCCTACTGGCAGGTGTGCAGCTTGTTGTTCCCACCAGCACTAACAGCAGTTGCGTGCGTGCTACAAACGCCATTGTTATCATCATCGCTGCTATCATTGCCGTCAATGTTCTCATCATCATTATTATTTCCGTGTGTGGACTGGAGAACTCTGTGATTTACAAGCAATCCTCCCCCCCCCCTCCCGCTCTTCTATCCTTCCGTCGGCCTATATCTACGCAGGGTCTCAACGAGGTCTTCATCGATCATGATGCGCGTATGTTCAGACTAGTATTGGAGGCTCACACCAAAGCAGCCAGCAAAGCAGCCAGTACAGCAGACAGGGAGGGTGCAAACTTCGTCGATCTGGATGCGAAAAAGGTTCTGCTCGTGGCGCTGATAAATATGATGATCATGATGATGATGATGATGATGATGATCTTGATGGGGATTACGACGATAGGGAGATATCTTCCCCTTGCCTTAAAGTGAGGCGAGAAGGAGGTGGGAGAGGAGGGATCTTCTTTCGCAGCTGAGGATGGGGTTTAGCAGATAATAAAACGTGTGTGTGTGTGTGTGTGTGTGTGTGTGTGTGTGTTTCATCGCTCTAAATAATCAATTATCACATTTAGGTGGCGGCCGCAGGCTTCTCAAGCTATATCGATGACATACGACGCTATTTCAAACTCGACCGCGACAAGTGCGAAGAAGCAATATGTCGCACTGTGTGCGATGTGTTGTTGCGTTGCATGCACGCACGCACAGCAGCAGCAGCAGCAGCAACAGCATATATGATTCTGTTATTAAAAATAAGAGAGATGAGCTGGGTTCTAACAAATTGACTATTTTGAGAATATGCATACATTGATGACCATCCACCGATGCATTTGGTTTTGGTGCTGCTCCTCCTGTAGCCACGGTGTGTCATTCGAAATGAGCTCCTACATCCGCGAGGTTGCGAAGTGGAACGGCGAGATGAGCGCTCTTCGGACGAAGCTTGACAAAGCGGCGAAGGCAGCCAACCAGGAAGAAAAAGGCCAACGTAAGTGGTGCTCAGGAGAATTGTCTTAAGTCGTCATCGTCGTTTTGCCGTGCTAGATTTACTACGAGGGTATTATATTATCACATTCTACTATAGGTGGGTATTCAATGCAGCTCAAAAGCCACACACACGCGCGCGCACACACACACACACACACACACACACACACACACAGATGTATTGAAAGCGAAAGAGGAGAACCTTTGGAACTCACAGAGATTCCGATCTTGGGCGTCCAAAGCACTGTTTCCAGACCTCCTCATTAACTACGATGAGCTCGAAATACACGGTGGCGTGACAAGACAGGGAAAGTACAAGCAGGTCATTATGGTGCAGTACCGTGGCTCCTACCTCGCGCTTAAGGTAAGTAGGGGATGGGGGGGGGGGGGGGGGCGAGTTCTTCACCAGCATGAAAATATCATTGTTTTAGATATTTCATAGCGTCAACTATACCATCTTCATCACCATCACTGTCATGTGTTCTCCCCTCCTATTCCTCCTCCTCTTCCTTCCTCGTATCTCACACAGAAATGGAAAGACAGCGTGGCCTGGGAGCGCATGTGCAGCTATCTCGTCGTCCTGCGCGCCCTGGCGCTAGGACCCAGAAGAAAGGAGGAAAAAGGCGGCCATGGAACATCACAAGTAACAGCTACTACTATTACTACTACTACTACTACTACTACTACTGTCCTCCTCATAATCGTCGTCATCATCATCATCACCATGTTCACTACAACGTCACCAACAACATCAATATCATTCTACTAGGGCCATGGCGGAGGATACTCCTACTGCGACTACCCTTCGCACATTACTGGTGACTGCTCTTCGCCCTCAAGAGGTCCTACAAGAAGGCCAAGAAGGCCGCGAAGGGGGGGGGGGGGGGGGTGGTCCGGGGGAGCCCGGGGGGGTTGGGGGGTTGGCACGGGGCGGACCAAGAAGAGGTGAGTGTTATGTTGCTGTAGTCATACTTTTGCTGTGTATCACTGATTTGCAACCACGAACAAGAAAACACAATCCCGAGTATAGAATTGTGGAAGAAGGGGAAGTAATTGACTAAGTACAGGCGAAAACAGTTTTGCAACCGCCAAAGACGATGTCCATAATAAGCTCCTCCCCCTTCCCCCACCCTCCCCCTCCTCCTTCTCCTTCTTCCCCCTTGTCCTGCATTTTCCTCCTCTCTCCAAGTTCTGCATCCTCCTCCTGCGAACTATGATACAGATATCCGCCGGTGTGGCGGACTTGCACGATCTCGGAATCATCCATAGGGACATCGCGGCACGCAATGTGCTCTTTCATGAGCAAAGGGTTCTCATCACGGACTTTGACTTAGCTCGTGTCCTCCCCGATAAGAAGGTGCTGGTGTGCTGCTAGTTTTAAGGAGGGGGAGTGGGCTCACATTACATGTATATATATATATATATATATATATATATATTTCAATATTTACATGCATGTGTGAAGAATTAGAGGAAATGAGACGGGAATCTCATCTCTTGCGCCTCCACGCCCCCCCTATGATTTAGGTCGATTCGCTTGTGTTGGATGTGTCCGAAGGGGGGATCACTCCGTATTCGCAACCTCCAGAGGTGTGACTTTTGAGGGCTGTCTAAAATGATGCTTTTACCGACTTTCGATAGAAGAAAAGTGATGATGTTATCTCGATTCTGATCCTATTTCACCCTTATCCTCATTTTCTGTCCCCCCCCCCCTCTTCCTCTCTCTCTCTTCCTCTCTCTCTCTTCCTCTCTCTCTCTTCCTCTCTCTCTCTTCCTCTCTCTCTCTTCCTCTCTCTCTCTCTTTCTCTCTCTCTTTCTCTCTCTTCTCTCTCTTCTCTCTCCTGTTGCTGCGACTATATCCAAAGGTAATATCATCTCGTCGTTTCTCGACCAAGAGCGACGTTTGGAGCATGGGCATTACGTTCTGTGAGGTAGGAAGAAGAGCCTAAATAGTAGAAGTAGCTACTCATCGGTGTTGCCACTTCAGTCGCTGTTTTTGAGTACATACGCATGACAAAGCGCGGCGCATGTATCTCCACCAACAACAAACAATTTTCGATATGGATTTGTCGGTTGCATGAGCCGGACATGGATGACTCATTTATCATTCTCATTTACCGCTCTTCCTTGGCGTGTCCACTGGCAAGCCCGTTCTTTTTGTGCGGAAGGGGAGATCGAAGAATGCATCATCATCATCATCCTCATCATTTTGGACTTATTGTCCCACATCCAAAAAATCAATGCGGCAAGATAAATGTCGCGGCCTTGATTTTATACGCATCAGCATTAACCTCCACACAAAAACTCTCTTCCCGCCGCCACCGATTAGGTTTGCGAATCTATGCTTGATGGAAAGGGATGCGACGTTCTCCAGCAATTGCGGAGTAAATCCAAATATGAAGCACACGACGTTGATGACGTCGTCCCCTTCCAAAGGGGGAACTCGAGCTCCGCCACCGACTCTTCCCCAGAGGGGGAAGGGACGGAGGATGAAGAAAAAGGAAAAAGAAAAGAAGAAGAAGAAGAAGAAGCGCAGAGGCCGAAAGCAGTATCATCATCTTATTCCGAGAGCTCTGGTGAGGAGGGAAAGGATGAGCGCAAAGGCGAAGGCGACGGTATAGAGCGCGTCGATTCCGATACGATGTCGCAGAGTGGGGGGGAGAACAACGCCCTGGACAACAACGACGCCAGCAAATATTCCAAGGACATGGATGGCGACGCTCCCGCCTCTACCGAGAACTTCGAGGATTGTGAAGAAGACTTCAACGGCGTTCATTACGAGGACATGGATGGCGACGCTCCCGCCTCTACCGAGAACTTCGAGGATTGTGAAGAAGACTTCAACGGCGTTAATTACGAGAACATGGATGGCGACGCTCCCGGCGCTCGTTACGAGGATATGGATGGCGATGCCCCCCCCTCTACCAAGAACTACGAAGATAGTGAAGAGGTCTTTCCTTATATCGATACCACCTCCTCCAGTCAAGCCCCCCCCTCGTTCGGCCCATCCTCCTCGTTTGACCCGGTGAACGTGATGACCATGGAGGTGCAGCGTGATGTAGTCGGCAAAGATAGAAGGCCAAGCCCGGAAAGCGCTAGGGTACCACGATGATGATAGATAGATAGATAGATAGATAGAACGTGAGAACTAGGAGGGGGGGGGGGCGAGGATGAGGAGGAACGAAGGATGTTACTGTTACGATGTACGCACACCAACACACATTAGCAGATAAATCAGGTATATATATATATATATATTTATTTATTTATTTATTATAAACTACTATTTCTCATCCCGCTGACGCACATCTTCAGCCTCTCACACACGATGAGCGTGAGATCTTCAAAGCTTGCGCGACCGGAAATCTGGCAGAGATGAAGAGGTTGTTGGAGGAGGTTGAGGAGGAAAGCTCCCTCCTCAGACTTGTGAATGCCCGTGACGCTGAGAAAGGGTAATCAATGCATCACGAAGTCTCATGACTATCATTATCAACGTCAAGATCAACATCATCAACAACAACAGCAATACGTCTCGTCCTCTCTCATATCAGATTTATCTCGCTCCTACAAGTCGCTGCGCATCGTAACTTTCTCGGTACTTCGAAGCAAGCAGCATCCACCACAACGTAGCATAAATACCTTTTCCACACGCACGCACGCACGCGCACACGCACACGCACATCTGTACACATCGGTGAACAAACGGTATTCCTGCTTCTCAATTACCCCCCCCCCTTTTCCCCCTCACCCCTCCTCCCTCTCCCGCAAATTCTTAAAAAGCCATCGTTCGGTACCTGGTTGAAAAGGGCGCGCGGTTGGAGGCAAAGGACCGTCAATGCCATACCCCTCTCTTTGAAGCAGCAAAAAACCACAGCGTCGAGGTGGCTCGCTGGCTCATTCAGCAAGGGGCCGATGTCAACGCCCGCGATCTCAACCTTGCCACTCCCCTTATCTGCGCCATATGGAATAAGGGAAAACGAAGGCTGGGGCTAGTGCGCGTGCTTGTGGAGGAGGGCCACGCAGACGTCTATGCAAAGGATGACAAAAAAAACTCTGCGCGTATGTGGGCAGAGGCGAAGGGGCTCGACGACGTTGTAGAGTATCTTGTCGCGAGGGTACAGAAGAAGGAAGGGAGGGGGAATGTGAGTAGGGGGGGGGGAAGAGAGGGAGAGAGAGAGATAGATAGAGAGAGAGAGAGAGAGAGAGAGAGAGAGCGGCCGGCAAAGAGAGTTTCAGTTGAAAGGGAATAACGTGGAAAAGTAAGAGCCTTATTTTAGGTGTTGTCTAGCTTCTTCAGGGCTAATGAGAGCCGTTTTTTATCATTTCGAAGGGAGCATAGCACACACTCACCCAGACATTGGCAGAACCCTAACCGTAACTCCCCCCCACCCTCTCCGCCTTTCCCTCCTTCCCAATTTCTCAGGAGTTTTCCGATGTCGATCGTTTACTGTGGGACTACTGCCTCAAAGGAAAATTTGACGAAACGCGAGCCCTTCTTGAGAAGGGCCTTCCGGTCAAGCAAAAGGGTAGGAGGGAGAGGGTGATGATAGAGAAAAAGAATGGCGGTAGCAATGATGACGACGACAACAACGACGCCAAGGAGGACCGGAAGGAGGAGACGCAGTGTTCGCGCGTATTTCCAGATCTTCGAGCGAAAAACCCCGACCAGGGCAACTCCACGGCCCTGCATGCGGCGTCGCACAGAGGTCACATCGGAATCGTGCAGTATCTTCTTGACCGGAAGGCTGATATTGAGGCACAGAACTCACTTGGCTACACGCCCCTTTTCGAGCCTATCCTACAGAACAGATTGGAGGCTGCACAGCTCCTCATCAAATCGAAGGCGAACGTCGAGGCTGTCGGGAGCCTGAGCAGCGGTAAAGGAAGTGAAAGGAAAAAGAATGGAGAGAAGCCACCATGGGCCCTCTTTTTATCTTCATCCTCTTATTGCATCTTAATCATGTCATATTCACTACCACCGCCGCCAACACCACCACAACCACAGACATTACCGCCGTCGTCATCATCATTATCATCAATATCGTCATTATCGTTATTGCCTGGCGTCAGTCTGTTCAACTACTGAATTTTAATTTTCATTCCTCCTCCTTCTCCTGCCCCCGCTCTCTTCCTGCATTATACTCTTCTGAAAGGAGCGACACCGTTAATCTGGGCGTGCTTCAACGACCGACTAGCAATGGTAAAACTGTTCGTTGAAAAGGGAGGGGCGCGGCTTGACGCAAAGGACTTTTATGGAAAAACGCCACGCGCCTGGTCCGAGGAGAAAGGCTTCACTGACATCCAAAGCTACCTAATCGCGAAGGAGCAGGAGCAGAATCTGGTCGTCATCACCATCATCATCATCATCCTCATCGTGCATGACTCCGATGAGCCACCATATTAGAAGAGCGACGAATAGGCAATTTTCTGCTTTGCCATCCTTTCTAACCTTCCTCCTCCTCCCCCCTTCCTCACTCACCCCCCCGCCCCCCTCCTTCTCCAGAACACCGGGTCCCTCATCCAACGGGTGACGGCAGGTGAGCTTATCCCTCGGCAGATCCGCGAGCTGCTCATTGAGAAGAGGATGGGGCGTGCGTTGGCGATTTGGAGGAAACTATTCGCACTTGACCCTTCGAAGCGTCCCTCCGCCCGTGACGTGGAGATGGAGCTGAGGAGATGCCTTCTAAAGCTCAAGATACGGTATCATCATATATGCATGGATGTTCTTCGACGCCTTGTCGTGCGGCGTCTGCTGCTACTCTGCTAATACTGCTGCTGGAGTACCACAGGATGATTTTTGTTCGTTAGTCACCGTACCACTTATTAGCTAATATGAGTGGCTATGGGGGGCGGGAAGCAGGTGTTCCAAATTCTCACTGCAGATACATCAATCAGGGGGAATGTCCAGATGCCGACAAGCACAGATCCTGAATCGATGGCGGCTATTCGTGAGGAGACGCGCCAAATCTACAATAAACTCGTTTCTGTCGAGAAGGAGTACGCGGCAGCCATACATTAGCAACGGACGTCCCCTTTTCATAGACGTATGCCAGATATGGCACAATTATCACAATGACTGAGCGAGCGAGGCTATATTAGCTATTTTCATAATATGTTCATCATTATGTTATAATGTATCATTTGCCTTTGTAAAAACACATCACATTAAGAGCTGTTGTTAACGCACACATAGATGTGCACGTGCATGCATGCTACCATGCTAGCATGGGATCGCGGCCCATTTGGATATGCAATGCTTGCGGTAACAACGACAGTTTGTGTGGCTTGACACAGGCTAAAACGTGCGATGACATTGCTTGCATGAAGCGCACCTGCGCCATTTCATTCGGCAATCACTGTTATTAACCAAACGACGTCACGCGTCAGAGTAGCATCATGTTCTCTCGCATATCTAACCAGAATCTCAGTTTGCCTGCGATTTAATCACGTGCAAATCCATGGGAATCAATTTCCCCGTGCTCATAAAATAGCGCTTACACTACTTTTTTGAATCAGCCGAGGCTTCAAAGGCCTTCAATTTTGATGTGAGGGATGAAGACGTTCTTCGTTCCGACTCGAGCTCCGATTTTAAAAGTCTCACCTACATGGTGCATAGGAAACAGAAAAGAAGGAGGAATGGAGATGATGACATTCTGTGTGTTGTACTTGCTTCAGCTCTGAATGCAACAGTGGTTTTCTTTGATGTGGGTGTCTTTCTGTGTGAAAATGGTCGTTTGGTTGGTGAGTCTGGCTGTGTGACTGAAAGAACCTCTCTAGAGCAAGCGATGGATTTCTGCGCAAGCTCCTCGCGAAGGTTGCTCATTTTTAGCTCGAAGGCTGCCTTCATCACTCGCATTTCCTCTCGCAAAATGTCTTCGAAAGTCTCCTCGCCGTCTTCGTTGTTCTTCTCGGCTTTCTGAACCATGTCCTGTGGGAAAGGATCGCAGGTGAATGAAGAGAAGGCGAAGAAGGAGAAGAAGAAGAAGGAAATAACAATAAGCTAATAGCAACGAGGAATGATCATTCATGTTGTCCCGCCCTCGCGAGGGGAGAGCAGATGCAGCGCTCTGGGTTGCTGTTTCCAACGACGGAGAAGTTAAGAAGTTGACATCATTAACATCGCCATCATCAGCACCGTCCTCATGACCCCATTACCTTGAGTTTTTTTATGTGCTCTTCCTTCAGCTTTTCTTCGCTTTTCCACTGGGCCCTTTCCTTCTCGAAATCGCGTTTGATACTACACCGGTCACACAAGGCAGCAAAATCGGTAAACAAATTCGAAAGCACGAGGCAGAGGAGTGCAAACAGTCATCAGAACAGCAGTCACTCACAACGGCAAATTTTGAGAACTTTCAAGATGAGATGAAATGAGAGGACAGTTGTTTCAATCTCTCTTTTCCTCTCTCTCTCTCTCTCTCTCTCTCTCTCTTTTTCTTTCTCTCTTCTCTCTCTATACAAATACAATCCTGGGAGAGGGGGGCAGAAATCGTGGTTTTGTCTCATCTTCTGTACTGATGGGGGGGAATCTAGCGACAGTGCAAAGCTCCACCCTCATTGGGGGGAGGGGAAGGGTTCGAGGCCGCATGTAACCCTTTCTGTCTTCTTTTCATACTCACAATAATGTATACGACGTACACACGCTCACACACAACACACAAATACAAATAAATGATATATGTAAATACATATATGTGTAGATATGTATATATTTATATATAAATCTTTTGAATATGGAGACTTTGCGATATTCTGCTTGCACTGCTTGAGTTCCAGATCCTTCTTCTCTGTCATGTCCTTCATGTACCTACATGGTTGTGGCGGCATCAGGACGGGTATATGCAAATCTAGTCGCATTTGAAATGCCCACTCGTCACATCAGCAGAGGAAGAGCAAGATCGCAGGTTAGTTTTTACATGTCAAGGCCGGCTAATGTCTTCTGGCGCTTTTCAATTTCATTCTGCAATATCAGTCGGAAGAGAGCCAGTCAGCATGTACAGTGTGCGTGTATGTAATTTGCACACAATATATATTGATTGCATATATAAAATATATATATATATATATATATATATATATAGATACATTTATTTATCTTTTCAAAAAAATTATAGAAAGGTGTGTGTGTGTGTGTGTGTGTGTGTGTGAGAGAGAGAGAGAGAGAGAGAGAGAGAGAGAGTAATTATCATCACCATTATCAGCATTATCACCATCATCACAATTCTCATTCAACCTTAGCAGCCTCAAGCTCCTTCTTGAGCGCTTCATTTAGCACATCCGCGCCTCTCCCAGCTAGTGTATCTTCCAACCCCTTATTCTTCTCCTCTAGAATCTACACAGTGATATATACAAAGATATAATATATATATATATATATATATATATATATATATAGAGAGAGAGAGAGAGAGAGAGAGACGTTCAGAAAAGAAATTAATGAATGAGATAATCGTTGCCATCAGCACTGCTGGTATCATCAAAGAAGCCGCAGCAGCAGCAGCAGCAGCAGCAGCAGTAATAATAAAAGGCAGATATGCATTCACCTTAATTCTCTTCTCTAAGGCCTCCTTCTGGGACTCCAAGAGTGAAGAATCGCTCGTCGCCTTCTTTCTCGCTAGCTGTTTGTTCGTACATGGTATTATATATACATATGTGTGTGTGTGTGTGTGTGTGTGTGTGTGCAATCATATACAAAGGATCGAACGGCGTTTCTTCTGCTGCGATTTACTTCTCTTTCCCCCCCTCCGCTCTTACTTGCCTACCCCCTCACAAACATTTCCGGACCTTCTCGGCCTTTTGGGACTCGTCGGCCTGACGCGCTGTCTCATCCAGTCGGTTTTGGCACTCTGCGAGCTCTTCTCTTGCTTTGGCGAGCTGCCAGTGCCATGACCGATGAGAGATGGGACAGGACAGTTGTTTAAAACGACGATATGTTGTCGCGAATGCACGCACGCACGCACGCACGCACGCACACATACGTTCACATATAGCGCGTCGCTAGGGCCCCCCTCCCTTACCACTCCCCAATCAGCATGGGCAGCGAACAACTACAAACCTGCATCTCCTTGTCGCTCATGTTTCCCTTGAGCCGCGAGATTTCAATGCCCAACTCCTCGCGTACCGACTCGACGGCCTTTTTTTTTAATAATAAAAAATCATTTCCAGGTCATGAGTAGTAGTAGGGCTCAGCAGTAGTATTAGAAAGCGTTGTATGATGATAAAGGATAAACACGATCTTGTATGAAGGAGGGGGAATGTCAGGAAAATCCGGGCAAGACCAGTTGTTGGCCGCACCATACATTGTATGCTACCTCTGCCGTTGCGTCCTCTTTCTGGCCTTTGCGGCGCCTTAGGCTCTCAAGCTCCGCCTGTACCTGTGAGAATGATGGTAATGGCGATGATGATAGTGAGGATGATGATGATGATGATGATGATGATTTGAGCATCAAAACTACAAGAGTATATAAGCAAGAAAGAAGACACCGCCAACCTACACCGCCACCACAACACCTCAACCACCATCACCATCACCATCACCATCAGCAGCAGCAGCAGCAGCAGTAGTAGTAGTAGTAGCAGTAGCAGCAGTAGTAAACAGCAAACAACAAGCACCTTTTTGTATCGTCCTTCTAGTTCCTTCAATTCCTTCTTTGTATTCATGTTGCTGGAGGTGCTAGTGGTGGGAGCAGAGCTGCTGCTGCTACTGCTGCTGCTACTACTTAAGTCTTGGATCTTTGCGTGAGCCTGGAACAATGGTCAATGGTGATGGTGGTGGTGGTGGTGGTGCAAAGCATCAATAACAATCGAGATGGAGAGAGCATGGAGGAGGAGGAGGAGGAGGAGGAGATTCTGAGTCCATGCAAATGCCTCGGATTCAATCATATTTTAACCTCCTCTTCCCCTCTTCCTACTGCTACTTCTACTACCACTTCTAAAACAACACCCACCGACTTCAAGTTACTACCTCCTCGAGGTGTTTGTGCAGCTTTTCGCTGTCATTCTTGAGCTTGGCATTGGTCCCGACAGCATCCTTCAGCTTCGATTGCAGAGGTGCGATGCAGCTTTGGGTGAGAGTGCCTAGGAATGATGCTGCGTTGTCCACCCGCGTAGCTGATAGCTCCTCCGACGAATACGTCTTCCACGGAAGATCCAAATCACTTCCCAGCTGTGTGTATAATAAGTGTCGGTAAAATTTCTTAAACTTTCAAACTCACACACACAGACACACACATGTTTATTTTTTTAATAATATATATATATATATATATATATATATATATATTCATGTGCACATCTATGTACCTTCTGTAGCTGGTTTTCGAGCTTCTTAATTGCCTTGGGGAGGGGGGCGCTGTCGAGCTAAAGAGAACAAAAGCGCTCACAGGATGGCAGCACATCGGAGGTACTACTTTCATCGCAGCTACTATTGTTGTTGGGGCAATGATATACGTCGCAAAGAAAATAGGTGATCGGTGAAATGCTGCTCAGCTACACGGTCGATCGTCGCCTTACGTACTAATGATGACGAAGATGTTGATTATCGTCAGATCATCATCGTTCGTCGTCGTCGTTGGTCTGATGTACTTCCCCGCTAGGAACCATCAACCATCCGTGTTGTGTCTAAATGTGTCACTAGCTAACAGTGCGCACCACCTTGTCGAGCTCCATCTCAGAATCGAGCTTCATCGGCGTGCGCGCTGCCATCCGTTGAAGTGCCAGCAGCTGATCCACAATCTCCAGGAACGCTGGTAAACGCGACATCGAAGGAGCACCGTAGTTGTTCTGATGATATTTAAAAAAAAGACGATAGCAGCAGCCCCATCGAACATCAAATACTTGTGTCCTTGCCCCTCTCTAGTGAGAAGGGGGAAACTGACGCTGTCAAAAAGACTTCATAACAAAGAGGACTCCGACCGATACGTTTCTGAAGACCCTTGCCCCATCAGCAAGCCGCAGAATCACCTTGACGCACGCATACAACAGGAGTTATCAATGGTGGAACTTTGAAACGATGTAATCGTTAATATTAATGATAATAATATCGTAACTCAGCCTCAGTGACACATCGCTGTTCTCCACCATGAAAATCAGGACCATGGATGAAAAAAATTGGTGAATAGCTACAATGTTTTATTTCTTGCTGTCGATCGTTATCGCGCATAGGAGAGGATAGTACCGTCTCAAGGAGCACCATTTTTGCATTGAGAAGTTCTGTAAGCTTTAATTTGATCCTCGATTTCTTTTTCGCATTCTCCCTGATTATTGCGTCTACCTCCGAGGTAGCTTCCGTAATGGCGTGAATGTCACGCCCTCGCGCTGATGTGGGCCTGGACCCCATCATCTGAACAAGCCCGCGCTTTGCCTTCTCTAAGCGGCGTTGTACCTGAAAGGAATGTATGTTTTTTTTAAATATCGAGCTGAAAAAGCTAGAATTCAAAATACTGTGCGTGTGCATGCGCGTGTTGGCATGTGTGCGTATGCAGGAAGACCACCACAATCACACCCCAAACCTGGTATATGTCGGATTTGAGCATAGAAATATAGGTTGGATCATCCGCCGTGTTGATGGTGTAAAGGTGATCATGAAGCACATCCTTATTTGGGGCCCGGAACCCTAAAAACTCTGTTGTTACCAACACACATCGATCAATCTCTGCTGTCTCTCTCTCATCACTTTCATGACTCAGCCTACAACCTGCCTTGCCCTCTCTGAGAGTTTTATGCCCGGCCAATGGCAATTTGATCCCTTCTGTATAGGATGAATATTGAATCAGAAATTCTCAGCTGGCTCGTGATATTGCTGAAAGAATGCTCCTCCTCCCCCAACGTTTTATTAGGATGTGAGAGGGGAAGCGAGCAATGAAAGTTGCACCCCTGAAATAACTTCATCACATGCTCACACGGAGCAACTTTAACCCGTGACGCACAACAATTACTTTTGGCAGACATAGCTGGCGTAGAGGGGGAAGGAACGGATAGCTGGAGGTCTCTCTCTTATATTCGTTTTTTAAGATATTATGTTTTTATGTTGATTCTTGAAATAGCTTGAATTTAATCCTACGTCATCCTTTTTGTATTGTCGTAATTTAAGATTACATAAGTTTTCGATATTTTTTGGATCCAGATCGAATCGATGAAATAAAATATCCCTTGTTGATCGTGTGGGTTAATAATCAGTTATTGCGACAAGATATATCTCACTCAGATCGGGAAATTTCTATAGGGTATTTCGTTTATGGAACGAACAGTATATCTTAATATCGACAAATAAACGAGAAGGGTTCCCGCGTGTATTCCCTTCAGATATGCGTAGGATAGATCTTGGTCTAAATCTGCTGTTTGTAGCACCGAGTGTTTCTCTCGCGATTGAAAAGTGAACAGTCCCCGATAGGCAGCATCAGAAATTATTTAATCGGAGAAACATCACGAAAACATGTCATTTTGTTCCTTGCCATCCGCCACTCCTCCAGCTCCTAGGCGTTTCAGTTTTTCCGGGATTTCTAGCTCAGGGGATTTAGTTTATGTCGCAGGTTGATAATGCCCGGTATCAACTACACAACGACGCCATTCGGGCGCATCGAATGGATGCCCATCTGCACTACTAGAAACGGAAGCCTGTAACTGTTTCGAGCGGAGAAGCTTGAGTACAGAAGAAGAGACAGAGGCACCCACCCGGGATCGGTGCCTCATATTGTAATGATGACAGATTTGTCGAGTCCAGGATCCAACAGCAAGACTGCTAGCTTCGGGAGAAGGGTGTGTGTTCCAAACAATAGACTACTCAAAGATCTATTTACGCCTACTGACCATGATTCTTTTCACATAATCCAAAAACACAGTCTGGGCGGCGTTCCTTTTTGGCTAATAGGAGGGAGAAAAGTTTCACAGATGAAACGTCCAGCACAGGGAGCAAGGACAAAATTCTATTACAATTGAAGGGCAAGGTAAAACGACGGCAAAACAGTTTGTCAGAGATTCCATCTCGCTATGTCATGTATCTACGTGCATCCATCCTTCCATTCCCCCAAAATATAGCTTACCAACAACATAATGCAGATGATATATGTGTGAGTGTATTAAAGATATGTCTACATGTGCACCATTTCATTTACTATCTTCAACCGGCGCACGCGTCAGGTGAAAAATCTCCAGGAACAGTTGGAAGAGAAAAGCAACACTCTGCTCGCAACACGGCGAAACTACAAGGCGGTCTCAAATTTATGCACTGCACAGGTGTACTGATAACATGATGTTCTTATTAATGTGTCCTTTCATCGTCAATGCAGCTGAACCCCTCCTCACATATGAACATAAGGCAACAAAGATTCGCTCCCTCAAAAGAGACATCGAAAGAATTGAATCCATTTCGAACCATGACAAACGCGATACAGAAGCCCTAGAAAAAGCTCGTCGTCGCCTCAAGGACTACGAGGAAGAACTTGTCAGGTTGCGTGCCGGGACTGAGCGGTCGTACGAGAGGATTAAGGAGCTCGAAGATAGCATAAGTGAAAGAGAACTCCAGATCAAGGTTGGCCTCTTGCACAGTCCTCGTTGTCATAGTAGGGGCAATAGCAGCAATACACATGGAAGCAATCAGTCAACTAAAGAGGGAGAGGGGGAGAGAGAAAGATAGTCTCCACACGTACACACACATCGTGCTGTTATCATTAGGAAATGGATGAGAAAGAGGACTCCTTAATGTCGAAGCTGCGCGGCGTGAACCTAGCACGAGCCTCGATCGAAGACAAGCTTAACAAGGCCACGCGTGAGTTGGAGGCGTTGAACCGCAGCTCAGCTAGCAAAACGAAGGATCTCCAAGCCAAAATTGAGCATCTCTCTTCGGAAGTCAAGTCGCTTAACAATTCGTGCTTGAAGCACGAAGCGCACATCGGTGGCCTAGTGGCGGAGAAGAACAGAGGCATGAATAAGCTGAAGAGGTCCGAGCTCGACCTGGAGCAAGTTAAGGAGCGGCTCAAGATCTCGAGGTGAGGGATGGAAAATGATGATGATGATATGCCGAAAAAATCACACGTTCACACACGTACACACATACACACATTTGTACATATATGTATAGTCTATGAAATAATTGGAAATGGTTTTTGGGGGTGAGTACCGCGCTGCATCTTTCGTGAAATGATTTGCCTCGCTTTGCCGTCCTGCTCACGTCCTCAGAGAGAACGAATCAGAACTGCGGGTAAGCCTGGAGAAATCGAAGAGCAAGTTTCGCCAGCTGAGCGACGCTTACGGAGCAGACGAGACCAACACCAAGAACACGCTAATGGCTCTAAAAAACGTCAACCAGAAAATGGAGGAGATGAAGGTTCAACACGAGATTGCTCGCAAAGCGCTGAACGACAGGGCTGAGTTCTACAAAGCAGCTAAGGCGACACTACAGGTAGGTCGGAGGTGAAGGAGGGAGGTCATTTAGAAGGATATTCTTAGATAGCTACTGTCGTAGCTTACATGCACAGCAGACAGCGCGCGCCCGCGTACACACACACACACACACACACACACACACACAAACACACGCGCACACATACATGCCCATGCACCCAGGTTCAATTTGACACCGTTATTAAGTCACGCGACGTGCTGGAAGCACGTGTAAAGGCACTAGAGGAGGCAGAGGGGAACGCGGAGAGCTTGAAAGACCTCCTAGAGATCTCTAGAAAGGAAAAGTTCAAGATTTTCGAAGCTTGCAACCAACTAGATGCCAAGTATAAGCACGCCGTCTCCCAAGTGAAGAGTCTCGAGGTAATGATTGAGAGGTAGGGGAGGTGGAGGTGGAGGAGGTGGCGACGACTTGTGAGAATATGGTTGAACGCTCTCGTCCCACCAACCACGCATGTGCGTGCTTGTTTACGAAACTTGCATCGGCGGATGTTGTCTCTAAGGCGTCCTTTCGACGCGGACATAGTGTAACCAAGGGATATTGAAATAGAAATGTGATGATGCTGGTGGAAATGATAAACTACAAAAACTTGACGTCCCTGCTGATGTTGTATAAACTATATCTCTTAAAGCAAGCTAAAAGCTTCTCCGTTGTTCTAAATCATCCATTGCTACGTGGGCGCTGCCTGTGACAGGAAACACGTGCCGAACTAGAGAGCGAAAACAAACGGCTGGTATCTGGGAAAGTCTTTGAGGAGGCACGGGTTGGAAAACTCGACAAGATCGTCTCGGATCTGCACTCAGAGATTCAATTCCTACGGTATTGTACATATAATATATATATATATATATATATATATATATATGTGTGTGTGTGTGTATATGCATATGTGTGTGTGTGTGTGTGTGTGTGTGTGCGTGTAGTTATTTTCTAGTGTTTGTTGTTGTTGTTGTTGTTTAGCTCGGTTGATTCGCTTTTCTTTTTAACTTTTGCTTCCCACGATGATCTGTTCCGCTCTTATCCTTCTCCACTTCGTTCCTCTCAGCGATTCGAACGACGGAGAGAAGCCAGTGGGTTGGTCGGATCGTGTTAGTAAACTAGTTGATAAGGTAGTAGACCTAGGCAGTGGGTATTTGAAGCAGCAACCATCATCATCAATGTTATATTCATAGTACGAGTAGTGGCTTCTGTTTGCTCCTCGTATTGAAAAAGGCTGCTCTCTCTCTCTCTCTCTCTCTCTCTCTCTCTCTCTTTCTCTCTCATGGTGTGTGTGTGTGTGTGTGTGTGTGTGTGTGTATACAATACGATAACATATTAAGAGAGAGAAAGCGAGATATGAAGAAAGTAAGATTTTCATCTATGCCAAAACATTGCCTGGAAAATTGCTAAGGTTGCAAGCCAGCACCAGACGATCCTTAGCCTTGAGCGACAGCTTCACGCATCTTCGAGCGATCTTGAGCAGACTCGCGACAAGCTGGAAAGGCATATGAAAAGCGCTGTTACGAACGACGAGAAGAGACGCAAATGTAGTGATATCGAGGAAAAGCAGAGAGGAGTCTTGATGGTCACAGTGCATAAACTCCTTAAAGCGGAGGAATCAGACGCGGTAATATCTAGCGTTCTCATGTGAATGATTCGTGAGTGAAAGAAAAGGAAAAAGCACCTGTACCAAACGCCATCCACGCACGCGCGACTGTTGCACGGAGAGTACCGATGGTTGACATCTCTCCCGTCACGTATGGGAATATATAGCATCGTCATCATTCTCAGCCTCCTTCATAACTTCCTGAGGAAGAAAGGGAGACAGAGGGCCTCTTATGTGTGTGCCTGTTTGTGTGTGTGTGCGTGCGTGCGTGTGCGTGTATTTGCATATCTTTCTTTTTGTGTTTAATGTGTATATGCGATTGATTGGTCTGCCTCCTTCGAATTCGTAAACAGATGGCTTTCACGTGCCGTTTGTGTCAAAATACTTATCGCGATCCAGTGACGGCATCATGCGGGCATTCGTTCTGCAAAACCTGTGCACAAGGGCTCAAACGCTGTCCGTTGTGCCAGAACCCAAGCTCGCAGCTCAAAGCCTTCCCGAATGATCTCTTATGCAAGATGGCGGAAAAGCACGAGTTTCGGTTGGAGTCGTTGAAAACTCTCATAGACCAGACTTTGAGCCAGGCGTACGACGAGTGAAATGGAACATCACAACGGATGTGTTGCATGCATGATGAGTGCCGTTCAGATCAGCTTCGATGCATTTAATTGTCCGCGTACGTGTATGCACACATACCTTATCCTTAAAGAAAAGAAAACACTACTGACACTCCCACAAGTATATGGAGAAACCACGCTGTGACGCAGCTAACCTGACGCACAGCTACCATTGAGTTCGAAAAACAGCTACACCGCAGATCAGCAGACCAGTTTTCAGAAAGCAATGAAGGCGTTGCATTTGATTGGTATGCAACCACGCACGATGCGGTACGTGTACATCTCGGGAGCTCATTGCTTGTGTTTGATGGCCACAAATAAAGCTAGCACACAATGAATAAACGGCATGCATATGTATGCGCATGTGCGCATATGACAACGAAAGAGACACAATTAAATTGGCGACCCCACGTGCGCGTGCAGACGACATGCGTCGCAAGGATGCAAAGCAAGTGCGTGCTGTTGTTAATAATTATAATGGCCTTCGGCATGCCATCGCTACTACTCCGTATGCAGGGATTATTCTAGCGGAGATTTGAGAATGTAAAAATTAGAGACAGGGTGTAAGATTATGTAGACAGGGAATACCAGTGTCTATCATTAAGAGCAAACGCATATCAAAGCAAAATGCAGAAAATTGTTTGCGCGAGGGTGTAAATATTGGCGCTTCGGGGTGTAAGCTTACACCCCCATTTACACCCTTGGAATGATCCCTGTCCGTATGATGCGTGAAGAGCGGTAAGCATATGTGTTGCGCAAGTTGGAACTTAATGTTTTGTTTTGATACACATGTATGTGGTAGGAATTTCAAGGAACACCTGAAATGTTGGTACCCGAGACCCTCTAACAGACATGGTGTCAGCTACTTATTTCACATGTACCGGATAACTTGTGTCTATTAGGAATTGAAGAACAGTGAGAATGCATGCGCAAGAGATAAAGCCTACAGGGCACATCGAAGGCTGGAAGAATGGATCTATGTGCCGCTCCCTGTCGGTAGTTTTGTTGCGACAGTTCGATTCTATGACAACACCCTTGCTCCCGTCATTAAGGCGAGCAGGTGTTTGCGCGCATTGCGGAACGCACTATTCCCAAAGAGCTATGTTGTATTGAGGGAAGGCAGTGTCACGCTAGAGCGCATTGCGGAGTCGGCTTGCGCGTCACCAGGAGAAGACGACGGCCTTAACTCCATGCTTGACACAGAGGTGGGAGATCCGATATCCTTACTCGGTATAATGATGGACTTGGTTGAGCTATTCTTGAATTCGGTGCCTAGGGAGTGTATGCGAGGGAATTGAGGGAGTAGATAAGAGGGATGGGCCTTTTGGTAGGGGGAGGTGCATTGCGTTAGCTTCGTTAGCAAGAACATTCTTCTCATCTCCCTCTCTCTCTCTCTCTCTCTCTCTCTCTCTCTCTCTTTCTCCCTCTCTCACTCACTCTTGTTAAGCGGGAGAGATTCAGTGTGATAGTAAAGATGAAAGAGCAATTGGCACCTTGTGCTGATGTGTGATTTAGGTCATTCATCATCGTCTCCACGAGCCTTCTTGAGTTGGCCAGGAAGCTGGGTGCAATTGAGTGTGTAGTTTGAGCAGGAAAGCTACTGCGCCTTATATCTTTCGAGGGCAAGGAGTCCAGCTGAAGGATCGGACGCTCGCAAGATGTACCTTTTTGATGGCACAACTTCATCCACCGGCATCCACCAACACCGACCGATCCACCCCCCCCCCCACACGCACTCATTTGCATGCTCACAGTATGTTAGTTTCTGTTGGTGCACCAAGGGCATTTAGAGTTGCGAAACGCTATTACGGACACGTTACATTTGTATCTCATAAGTGCTTTCGTTGAGAGTATGGGGGTCCTTCCTCCGTTCATAAAGTCCACGATTTTCTCAAAATCGCTCGCATTCGCCTTGGCTTGAAGGCTGTGATGGTAGCAATATGTGCACAAGCATCAAGACAGCATCTCTATGCATTATATCATCATGCACCCTGTGACATCACACTCTAGGAGACCTGTCGATCGTTTCGGATCTGAAAGGTGGTTTTACGTTTCATTGCTCACTCTATATGATTGCTACACCATATCACCAGAACTTCATTGCGAAAGGATCTGATGATGGCTTTTCTCCTGCACCACGTTGAAAATAGCGCGTAAATTGGAAGAAATCATTGGCGCTCTCCTTTGTTAATGAAGATCTGTGCTCTCGGTCGGTGATGCACAGGCACGCATTCAATCCCCCCCCCCCCTAGGCCCTCCACGCTTACTCAGTTTTGCTGGCCTTTGCTTGTATTTGTTTCTGCAGGGAGTCAATTTGTTTGCTGATCTTATCCGTCAAGGTGCTAGTGAACTGCCCGTTGTTTCTATTGTCCCTAAGCAGGCTACGCACCCGACTAAAAATACACGCAATACTCAATGGGCGCATCCAACACGCACAACACACACAGATGCATGCACACGCGCGTAGCGATTCAGACTCACCTAATCCACTCCCGCATGGAACCTAGCTCCCTGTTGTTCTTGGTAATCCAATCCCGATGGAGATTGAGTACAGCTTTGTTCTGAGCGATTCGTACGGGAAGTGGGACTTTCTTAGGCCCAGTCGCTTTATCTTGCTCATCGTCTTTGTTGGCTTTCTTCTGATCGTTCTCGGTGTCATCCAAGCCGTCCATATTCGAAACTCTCGCTTGCACTACAAGGGAAAGATGAAGAATTACCAACGTGCACGTGTTAGTGTCGTATCAAACTATTATAAGTAGTGTGTGTGTGTGTGTGTGTGTGTGTGTGTGTTGTGTGTGTGAGTGGACTTGTTGTTGGTCTGCTATGCACACTAATGGATATCAGCGGGAAATGCGTGCGATTTTTTTTCTATGCCAATTTTGTCTGAGAGGAGGAACTGCTCGGATGAAAGAACGAAGTAGGTGTTCCATGTCAATTCTTCAAAAACCTACATTTGCTCAGGCGATTCGACTGCTTCTCGAGTTGCTCACTCTTGAAAGCTAGCTGTGTCTTAGTTTCTAGAAGCTTCACCCTGAGTCTGGCTATTTCTGCGTCAGATTTCTCATCTTGCTGCTTTAGTCCTGCAATGGTAGTCGCGATGCCATCCTGTGTTGGGCGCTCTTCGAGGTCCTTCTGAAGGTCGTCAACCTGAGATTGAAGCTCCACCAATTTCAGCTTGAACATCGCGTCCTGGCACCATTGAGGTATTATTAGAGGGAATTGATAGGAACTATAATAATGATGACGATGATTGTGGTTGACGATCGTGATGATGAGAGAGAAAGATGTTGATGGTAGTACAGAAAGTAAGACGATGCTTTGTGTATGTATCTTCTTTCCTATTTAGACAGATAGTGCATTCAAGAGCCTCTCACCTGCTCCTTCCTCATCTTCATCTCGCTCTGGCGACGCTTGCTCTTCGAGCTCTTATCAGAGTGAACGCTGTTGCGCGAGGTGCTCCTGCTAATGGTGGTGATCTTGCCTTTCTTCGACGACTTGCTTTTGATGCTACGGTGAGACGGCTGGGAACCTTCACTTCCGGCATACTTGCCGCTTTTATTCTTCGGACTGAAAACCTTACGCTTGACCGGAATCTGTGCCGCATCAGTCTTTAAGGGGGATGGACGGGGTTTGTTGGAGGTCTGCGCTGTTGTTCCTCCCGCAGCAGGGGGAGGAATCTAGGGGGGGGGGAGGGTAGAAGAAAACATAGCGAAAGAGACAGATTAGTTCTAATCTCTCTCTCTCTCTCTCTCTCTCTCTCTGTGTGTGTGTGTGTGTGTGTGTGTATGAACGGAACCTCATCCGTAACGTTGGCCTCGTTCTCTTCGTCCCCGGCCCGTTGCTCAGTGACGCTTCCCATGTCTTCTACGTCACTCTTGGCATCCTCACCACCCTGATCCGCCTCCCTCGGCTGACCTGAAAACTGAACCTAACCATATTTAAGGCTGCGGTTAGGAAAGAGAATATTCGTCTGTTATTTCACTCATTTAGAGAGGACACAAATACAAACGGGCATACTTTATGGCCGTTTGCCGTTATATGGCCGTTTGCCGGAATAATGCATACTATTACTATTCACGAACCAAAACCACATACCGGTCCTCCCTCCTGTGAGTCATCAGAGTCTTCCTCATCGTCCGAGAAATTCTCATCTTCGTCATCGCTCGCCATGTCTTCAAGGCGCCTCTTAAAACCGTCCAACTCATCTTTCATTCCTTCCACGTCTTTTTGGAAAGCGAGCATGGTGCCCTTCGCGAATAATTCCCTTTCCCCCTCTCCCTCCTTGCACAGCTTCTCGAACCGGAACGAGAGCTGGATGAACTGCCTTCTTATTTGCAGCATTGCTTTGACCCTCTCGTCACCGTTGCTACCGTTACTGCCGTCGTTGTTGCTGGAGCTTTTACCGTCATCGCCGCTGTCTTGTCCATCCTCTCCAAGCATCATTGCCCGCTCTAGGGTAGCAATCCGATTAACGAGTTTCTTATCCATTGCATTCTCTGCAGCATGCATTGCGGCGATCTCTGGAGGGACGGGCTCCGAGGGAGGTTTCGCAGGATTCCCCAGCAAGTCCTTCACCACTGTAACAGAGTTGGCCGCAGCCGATTTCGCATCGCCTTTCTTGTCACCACCTGTATCAACATTAGCTACACCTACTCCAGCTCCTTGTGGCTGTGGATAAGGGGGCAGTCCGAGCTGATTGCCCAGAGATTGCAACCGGTTTATCCGAAAATCGGTGTCAAGCTGCTGTCGCCGCTTGAGTTCGGAGACTTGGCTGAATAGATAGGTCACAACACTAGCTACATTACGGATGTCGTACAAGTTGCGTATTGCTGTCTGCGCCTCCGCATGACTCTGAATCGACGAGGAGGAAGAGGAGGCCGCCATCTGTTTCTTCTTTCGAATTCGAAGAAGTTGCTGATATGTCTCTGGTAGGTTTCCTCTCTTCCTTCAGACGCAGAATGCTGCTTCCCTATCGTTTTGTTCTGGATTTCCGTCCTATCCACTCTCGTGCTCGCTTTCTCTCCCCACCTCGAGGTGCTGGATGGGCGAACAATATGCAATACGATACAGGCCTGAAGAGGGCAGACAACTTCTCGGAGGAATAGTGCAAATCCCTTTTGCGTTCAGATTGCACATATGCGCTGTCGCTCGCGGCAATTCTGCCTGCAAGTGCCCCATGTAGGATCGAGGCGTTTCGCGGCAACTGCCTCTGAGATGAGCGTTTCACCTCTGTAAAAGGTAGAAACGCAGGGCGTTCTGAAGTATTTCCGCTGTGAATTTAGGAAACAGCAATGCGAAGTTCGGATGGCCAAATTTTCTCTGCGACGAGGGAATCCTTGTCTCTGTTTACCGGTTCTGTCCTTTGTCGGGAGACTGCCGCCGGAAATTTCCCCAGCCTCAAACATTTTTTAGACCATTTTTTAGGCAAGGTTTATCGTAGAAAATATGAAGGACTGTCGCAGATGGACTATGTAGGATAAGGTTGGATTTTGAATTTGCATAAATGTTTTTCGATGTATCTCCATCAAACAGTCACCCCATCTTTCGCCCCTCCCTACGATGGATGCGAGCAAAAAAGCTCCTGGTGCAGACACTGCTGCTGCCGACGCCGCCACCGCCGCCGCTCCCTCCAAGATATCTCCCTCAGAAACCAAGAAGAAAAAAAATATCAAAAACATTGTAATGAATCAAGTTTATCTATTTGAGAGGAGAGATATCTTTGGGTAAATGGAATGGAAGGGGTGTGTGTGTGTGTGTGTGTGTGTGTGTGTGTGTATACGCACATATTTATATTTATATTTACTTAATTTTATCATACATACAATGTGTATGCAAATACTTCTGCAATTTGTCTGTCATTAAACATTGGTTGTACTGTACTTTCGTAAACAGCCTTCGCAGGCGCGGAGAGTAGAGCTGAAGAAGTGGAATGCAGTGGCCATGTGGACATGGGATATCGAGGTTAACGTCTGTGCCATCTGCAGAAACCTTCTCATGGAGCTGTGCATAGAGTGCCAAGCAAATCAGTCTCAAAGTGCTGATTGTACAATAGCATGGGGCGTGTGTCAGCACGCATTCCATTTTCATTGTATAGAACGATGGCTGAAGACACGAAGCGTGTGTCCTTTGGACGACCAGGAATGGGAATGTCAGCGATGCGGGAAATAAGCGGAACATTTTAATGTTTTCAATGCCGCCGGTGTGAGATGTGCATACTCCCATTAACAGCAAAATACTGCAAAAAGGGTATTTACTGAGGTTCAAACTCATTGAAGGAGCTCAGACGGGTCCGAAGAATCCATGATTTGCAGATCGCTTCAATGTCCTACTCACACTAATGGCTATCAATTTATCCAGTACGACAATCCTAGAATCTTAACCTTACCACTGAACGTTCGTTTAGTACAGTATCTTCTCACTATTCTCATTTAAGGCTCCCTCTTGTTGCGCACCTGGCTTGGTTAGATATCGCATGTAGTTCGACATAGCTATAACAAGCCGCTGGCGGCGGCTTGGAAGTTAGCAACACATGCACCAGTTGTGCTCGGAATAATACATCATGCATTCCTCTTATTGACGGGCAGCATAGGTGATCTAGGCTTACGTATGTGCAAGCAATCAAGCAATGCAGCGATACGTCGTAACATTCATTACATGTGTGATATGCCGCTACGTACGCACTAGTGCAGCAGATTTTTCATTTACAATACAAAGATGATGTATTTGATCACTGCAATTAACAATAGATGCTTGTTCATTTTGATGCAAATGTCAATGAGCAAAAGCTAACAGAATGTAGCGTGCGTAGCTAGCATGTGCACCTACGACTGCAGCGTATATTCGTGTTGCATATGAAATTGTTTACGGCGCCTTCATGTGCATGGTTTATGTAGAATAAGTCCCTACAAAATACGCTTGCGCAAATTCTTCACCATGCGATCGATGTTTTCTTATTTCACGTACATTGATGCTAGCAGACAAAAACATGTCTTACACACTGGTGAAAATACGACAAATACGACAAGCTACATATAAGTGTCAGTACACAACCAATAGACACAACATTAGCACTTTTGCCGCCGCATTGCATAGCTACATTAGGAGGACAATTGAAAAGATTTAATCATATCATTACATCCTTCTCATATAAGCAGGAAGGAAGGTATCATCATCTGGCACTGGCTTCGCATCTGCGAGTAAGCTATCCTCTAATTGCCAGCTACGCTTTCAAACGAAGTCGAATTAATCGATTTGGTGTCGCGGTTGTGAAGTATATGTAAGGCTGCCGCCCCCCACCAGATGCAATCCATACGTTAGTCGCTGTCGCCTGTACGTCGAGCCGGGCTAAGAGCTCCCCTTGTTTATTCACGCAGAGAATACCACCGGGCATGGCCATCCAAGCGTTCCCAAACTGGTCCAACTTCATCCCATCACCATGCCCTATCCACCCGTACTGTGCCCGAAATGGAGTTGCATCAATGAACACCGTTCGATTTGTCGTACTCACAGGTTGGTTGTCAAGCGCAGGGATCCTCTCGAAATAGTACTTCCAGGCGATGGCTATAGAATTCGAGGACATATTTCCTGACTGACTCACAAGCACCGAGTTGTCGCTTGAGTGGGCGATGCCATTGGGATTCACCACATCGTCAATCACACGAACCACAGTCCCGTTCTTCGCCGCGTAGACACCCGTAACGTTGACGCGGTCGGCATTGCCTAGTCTTCCAATGTTAAGGTCAGTGAACCAATACCATCCAAAGTCGTCCTGTACGACATCGTTCGGGGAAAGAAATTTCTTCCCGTCGTATTCCTCTGCAATTGGAGTGAAGCTTTCCAGGATGGAGACCTCTACGATGCGGGCTTCTCCCTGTTGGCAAAAGACGTGTTTGCGGCCATTGTTGGTGCTACCGAAGATCTGCCCATTTGGACCAGGGAAGGGGACACCAGCATTAGTCAGGGCGCCTATATATCCAGCAGGACGAAGAAAGACGCTCACACCAGTGCGATTGTTCCACGAATATATCGAGTTTCCAGCAACATCAGAGAATAGCACAGATTGCGTTTCTTCATCCCAGAGAGGCCCTTCTAGATAGCCGTAGCTGTAAGGAGCAAGGGAGAGAAGCTCCATTGTCACTCCTCGATCAGCGTACTGGTAAAACTCATCGCTAAATACTGTAATTTCGCTGAAACTGGTCGACTCAACAGCTGCATCTTCCGCGGGGAGCAGGGGGCAAGCACCTAGTTCAAAATGCAAGCGTACATCGATTGGGTTTTAACGAAAAGGTCCTTTACATGAGGGAAGAAGGGGGGAAGGGGAGAGAGATAATACGTACTCGAATTCCCGTCGTTATCGCTCTCCTTTTTAGAGGAAACCACAATCAATGGGACCGCGAAAGCCATGAACAAGATGAAGACGACTCCAACAACGGCTAAAATAGACACCCTCGGCCGTAAGCATAACGAATCTTTGCGGTTGGATCCAGGGCGCTCGCCATCATCCCCGTTCAGCTGGACGCGATACTGGTTGCTCATAGCTCTGGGTAACCCCCTGACGATTTCGGCAGACCTGCCGTTAGATCTAGAATACAGGTATGAACTCCATAACTTGCGGATACTTGTATGACGAATAAGATCGAATGGGGAAACGCCCGGTCGTTTTTACTCCATTTACAGGTTCAGTCTGATGATCTGGTGGAAATGCCGCCCGCTTCATGTACATGATATTATCTTCTCGCAAACCTTGAAAAATTGTCTAAAAAAATCCAGAGTTTTTATGCAAGTTTTCGCGTTCGCAACAGCAGGCAAACGCAGGGCGTTTTACGCAGTTCTGTACCAGGTTGGGATACGCGCTCTCCTGGAAACAGAGTTCCCCCCCACCTCCGGTCATGAAGAGCGGATCACCGCTGAGCCGATATACAGGACCGAACCTTCTGTCTCCATCAGGTTCATGTAATTATGTGCTTTGAGATCATTTTCGTGGTAGGGAGGATGCAATACAGCGTTGCGCTTATCCCCCCATTTCGGAATTGAGTTGTAAAAACTAATTCCTCACTATTTACAATCACTCGTGCTCGTCCTCTCCCCCTTTCCCTCTACCTTCATCGATTAGGGAAGCTGGTCGATGCAAAGATTGCTCTAAGAGAGGCGGACATTGTCGCCTTTTATGTCGCATCACTCTCGTCCGTGAGCGAGGGTCATCAGAAGAGACTAGTCGAGATCTATCACCAGCTTGCCACACGCCACCTTGGAAACCTCCAAATCGTTTTCATAACACACGATAAGACTGAGGAAGAATTCCAAAGGTTTTAAATCTATTTAAATGTCTATTTCTCTCCGTAGTCCCGCCCCCTCCTTCCTTCGTCGTTTCCTTGCGTGGTGATGATAGATTTTATCTAATTCCGCGCCGTCGTATAATGTACAAGAGCCTCACATAAGCACCCACATAATTTTCGCATGTATTTATTACTCAGACATCGTAAGGGGATGCCATGGTTCAGTATCCCCTTCAGCAGCACCGACTTCATTGCCGAGAACTCTCCCGTATCGAAACTGCTCGAAAAGGACAAAATCAGGTAATTTGTCTCAGCAATCTCTCCCCTCCCTTAACCTTCACTTATCACCGGAGTGATTTACCTCTTCATGCTTAGTTTCACTAATGTGAGTGGCTCTTTTTAGACATGTGTGTGTGTGTGTGTGCTGTGGAAACGAGCAGATACGTCCCCGGGGGCAGGCCGAGAGTTGTTCTGTTCAATATGTCCGGCAAGCTGCTTTCTGTCAATGGGTAGCTTCACGGATTAAAAAATATAATTGTGATATCAGTAGCAGCAGCAGCAGCAGCATTTATAACACACCAAAAAACACACAAAATATGAAGATGGAAGGCCTTGCAAGAATACGTTAACTTCCCGTAATCACCCCTTTCGTTCGCTGTATTCTCATTACGGCGCCCTCCAGGTTTCACCTCTTTCCCCTCCCCTACCATCCGCATTCCGATGCGCAACACAGACACGAACGCAAACGCACACGTGTATACGCAATGCGAACAGGTTGAAAATCCTCACGAAACAAGGGGAGCAGCTAATCACTTGCCTGCAGGAGGAGGAGAAGGCATCAATCGAGGTGCGTTGCTCAAGACCGAGCGCGGTGCTGCTTCATGTTGCTTAGGAAAGGGCACAACAGCAGCAACACGAAAACGATGGCGCGCAGCGATCCCATCCCAGAGTACTTGTATAGAAGCGAAGTCCATGCGATGACTGATTTGATCCATCGTGGTCCTCCTTCTTCTTCTTCTTCTCCCATTACCTTTGGTTCTCAGCTACAGCGAGTGCCTAGCAACATGTTCGGCTTTGACATAGGGTATTGCTTGCAAGGAGTGTTAGGCACAGCAGTCTACGCAGAGATACTACTCGTAGGGAGGGGAGTAACGACAGCCTTTCCCCTTCTCCGTACCACGAGATAGTTGATGTAGGAGGGGTGTAAAGGGAAAGATGCCGCATGATGAACGGGAGGGACGAAGCCGTCGGGAGAGAACATATATGTACAGTTCTCCTCCCATGTTCGCAACTGCCTCCCCCACCCTTCTTTGGAGATTTTTGAAGATAGCAGTAGTTTCTTGTATTTATCCACACACACACACACACACATACGCGCACACGCGTAAGCGTACGATGTAATAAATGTTGTGGCTATGTTGTATCTTAGCTACTCTTGGGAGCGGAGATTCCAGTCTCTGACTGGTTTTATCTATACCTTCTTCTGCTTTCTCCTCCTCCTTGTCTTGTTCTTGTTCTTGTTCTTGTTCTTCTCCTTCTTCTTCGAGTTACTACTTTATAACACACGACATTTCTGATCAACGCGTCATAATATATATATATATATATATATATATATATGTATATATCTTCTTTATTTGTCAATTACACACAGACACACACACACACACACGCACTCGCTTTCAATACATTTTGTATAATATACATAAGTATTCTCGCTGTTGGGGTCTGCTGCCTTGTTCTTCGTCGTCTTGTCCTCTCTCTCTCTCTCTCTCTCTCTCTCCCCCCCCCCCCCCTTCTCATGTCTCATTCTCCAATATATTCCTTCACCTCTTCCTCCTCTTCCTCCTCCTCAAATAACAACAGTCTACTTAGCTTTGATGGTGCTGCCCCTCTCCTTTGTGGTAATAAGTTGCAGTCGCCTCCTTTCAAGTCTTTCGCACACCGAGAGATGAGGGGAGAATCATATTCCTCCCCCAAGCTAAGAAGCTTTCTCTTTCTCTCTCTCTTCGTTATCTCTAGGCATGGGGTTTCACGCTCTCTATGATGCTAGTTCCTATCCTCAACGTGCCATTCATAGTTTATCTCATTTGGAGTCTCTTCTACGATGACTCCTCGTCGAGAGGTGGTCGCAGAGAGAGATAGATAGAGAGAGAGGGGGAGGGGGGGGGGGGGAGAGGGAGGGGTAAGAAAGAATGGAGAGCGTACGCAGCGCAATCTTGTGTCTAATGCATATTTTATTGGAGGTCTGAATGTGTTGTTCTTCCACGTAGTATCGCTACCACGGCTGCTAATGTTTTTGCCACCATTTATAGGCAACCGCACGCCTTTTCTCCGAAAGCTGCCGATCTGGAAATTATTTGTCGATTACTTCCCGATGCGACTGGTACCCTGAAAAGAAGAAGAAGAAGAAGAAGAAGAAGAAGAAGAAGAGGCCTATTCTCTTCCTTCCTTCTACCTCTTCCTCTTCCTCCACTTCTCTTCTCCTTTCCATGTCCATCTTGTGAGGATGATGATGATGATGATGATGATGACGATGATGATGATGATGATGACGATGATGATGATGATGATGATGACGAAGATGACCAAGATGGAAAAACACGTAGGTCTAGAACAGCATTAAAATAGCCTATCGAGTCACAGCGTTTGAAGCGAATTCACCGCACTGTTCCCCCCCATGGTCATCATTATCAACATCGGCTCCTTTATTTACAGGAAAAAACAGTCGATATATCTCCGAAGAAAAAGTATGTCTTCTGCTATCATCCGCACGGTATACTATGTGCATGTGGGTGTGTGTGTGCGTGTGTGTGTGTGTGTGTGTGTGTGTGTGTGTGTGTCCTTTTACCTCAGCCATTTTCTCTCTCCCCCTCTCTCTCTTCCCTCTTTCTCTCTTTCTCTCTTTCTCTCAAGTTGCTACCGAACTCATTTCCGCAACCTGGAGGCTACTGCTACTCACTACCAATACCACCACCACTACTACTACTACTACTACTACTACCTCTAGTTCTGCTTCCTCTTCTTACTTCTACTTTTGCATATCAAATCCTCTTCCTCCTCCTCCTCCTCCCCCTCCTTCTCAAATTGAAGGCATCCTGTCGCTGGGTGCGTGGGGAACATTCGCAACGGATGTAAAGTGAATTATTACAGGAATGGCAATAACAATGATGATGACGATGAGAATGATGCGTTTTGCCATGAGCGCAGTACTCTTTCTCTCGTATGGTGCCACATGTCCTACAACTATGTCGCACCTATATATGCACATATATACACACATATATATATATACATAAATATTTATATGCACACATATACAATACATTTATGTATTTTAGGCCCTTGGATTTTCGGAGAAGTTCCCTGGCATTGACCACAGGTGAGGCGGGAAACTACAACATGAAAATCACTGATATATACTACACCATGCGTATTGTCATATGTGTGTGTGAGTGTGTGTTTTCGACAGCAGTCCCCATCATCATTATCATCATCATCATCATCATCATCATTAATTATCATATGAAACAATACGCATGATCATCACCATGTCCGTGCCTCCACTCACTTCCTCCTACCCCTCCTCCCCCCTTCTCTCTCGATCTTCAGGCTTTTGACGCTGAAGCTTAACTTCAAAACACCGTGGGTGCGAGAGGTATAATGGGCTGCTACAACAGCAATAACTACTACGACTACTACTATTGAAATATTACCAGATTTGCACGCTACTTATAACAACACAGCAGCACAAAGGAAATCACGATTCTCTTCTTCCCAGGGAGATCTGATCGATAACACACACACACACACACACACACACGCACGCACAGTATATCAATTGCAAACTAAAAATTTATACACATATTTATATTTAAATTGTGTTCCGGTTCACTGTTATTATTCCATGAATTGTCGCCCTCGTTGCCTTGCCTACCAACTCACGCTTGTACCAACCTACTTCCTACCAGAAACTCGGATGAGGGAAGGAAAATCGTGCAAGAGGTTGAAAACGTTATCATCATCATCATCATGATCGCCACCACTTCTCTTTCCCATGCCTTTTTCGATTTCGTGCGGCTGCACGCACATTATATCATTCGTCAGCCATTCTACACCATTCATCTGTGCGCGTATGCAGGTGCACCAAGATTACATGAAGGCACTTAGGACGCTCTGGGATGAGCACAAGAACGTTACTGTGTCTGGAATTCAAAGGGCACAGACGCTTGTGTTTGACTGAAACTAACAAATAAAGGCCAACGCATCGTACTGCCTGGAAGAGAAGCAGACGTACTTTCCATGAATTGCGTCGTTCCAAAAAAAAAGAAATGCGCCAAACATAGCTTCGTCGTTCTCTTGATTGTAGCTACTCAGCAGCAAAAAACTCTCACGGACGCACGCGGAGCATGAAACGCAATATATAGATACATCGCAACCAAAATATAACAAGCGGAAAGCTGCCTGCTACAAAATGTTAATATATATATCATGTACACTGCGACTCTGACACATGTGGTAGTTATGCCAAAATTTCGTGAGCATATATGCTGCAGCAACGACGCGCATCTAGTGCATGTTTGGTATATGCGTAGTGTTCATTCGACAGTTCTAAGTCCTTCGTCTATTCTCGCAGCCTCTGCCTCTGCTGCTACTTCCTCTTCTTTAGCAATCATCCACGCAGCGTCGTTCATGATTTCTGTCACTAGGCTTCGGAGAGGCTGCATTTAGCGAATAGCAAGGAAGCGAGAAGTTGTAGAGTATTGTTAGTGAGGTTTAACGCAAAGGAATCGAACAATTCAGGATAGCTACACAGATGGTGCAAAGCAATTTATGCTGAAACATCGCTTCTTAAAGCATATATTGACGTGAAATTCATTTTTTTATCTCCCCCCCACTTACGGAGGGGAAGTGAGGAGGAGATATTACGCGTAGTTTCTGCTGTATATACCTTCTTCATTGAGTTGGGAACCGCCATCGCCCAAAGAGTGAATGGCAAGTCGCTCTCGTCATACGCTGCCATCACCTCTTGTATCTCACCAGAGTACCTGTTTGAAAATAGTATCATCGTGTAAAGATAATATTAAGGAAACAGAACGGCGATAGACAGAGACTCATCGGCTATGCATTGCTAAGTTATTAACTACTCAATATTATTGAGCATTTCGCATATATAGACATCCATACAAATGAATACGTATTATATATATATATATATATATATATATATATATATTCGACTGATCTCCGAATAAATAGAGCGGAGGGGAAGAGTTTGCATGTAGGTAAAAAGTGTGCAATTGGCAAATTAACATAATTCATTCTTGCGGTATTACATTCCGGAGAGAAATACGATGCGCTTGTTCTGGCCTATCACGTTGTCTGCATATTTCAGTATGAAAAGAAGGGGAGGGGGGGGGGGTTAATTCGCACGATCGATATGAGAATTATAGAATAGAATTGTGATTTCATCATCATCATCATCAACATCCTTCCAACTGAATATTCATCATTTATAATTTCCTCCTTCTTTAGACCACATCTAGACATCTAACCACTTGGAGGCTCGTCGAATGGTATTTCTAGTGATTCCTCGAGCGTCCGATCGAGCTACAATACAACCGAAAGGATGAGACAAACACGTTTTTTGCAGACAAAAGTGGCCATACATTGAAGGTGTGCATCATTCTCAATGGTTTTTACACTACAGCGGCCAAGGCCAATACAACCTGATTAGCCACTACTATGTCCACGATGTCTGCATCCATTCCTGCCATCATGTCCTCGAACGCTTTCTTCTCTCCGGGATTGAAGCCGACGAGCAGGCACGCAAGTGGTCCCGTCGGCTCGTTTCCGAGCATAGCCATCCCTTCATCCATGGGGACGACGTTTTTATCGTCTCCGTCGTCCTTGTCGCCCTGTTTTTCCGAGGATTGAACAGCAACGAGACCTGCCAAGAGCCGTTGCAACCGAAAGAAACTGAGTCGTCGTCGAGAATGATCGTATGGGAGGGGGTGGGGTCTTACCTGCATGTGTCCTTCTTTGCATCATGGTCCTTGTCATTCTCCCAAAGCAGCCGGAGATTCTCGTCCTTACGGATGCAGCAGCGGGGCCCCGGCCACGGATATACCGGGTAGCCGTGGCGTCCGAAAGGAGGAGGGGGAGGAGGATCACACAGCAGAGCCGAGCCATTGATGCTGGGCAGACAGAGGTTACTCCAATTCGACACTAGTATCGGGAGAACAACGGCTGTTTTTTTTCCTAAAAAACTCAGCCTTTTTTTTTATCTACGACAACGTTTTTCAGTTGTCGTCCGCATGTTTTCAGATCCCACCTGTGGAGCCAGCACCAACTTCTAACTGCGCTTTTTGCCAGCGCATTTCAGTGCTGCGGTGAGCTCGCGAACGCAGCGGGGAAGAAGGACTGATACGGCGGCGATTTGGGCCAAACGGCTTGCCTATTCTCGTTAATTTGCGAGGAAGAGAGCTATGAATTGTTGGTCCCCGGCGTAGATGTGTCTTAAAAACAACAGCACTTCCTTCGTGCACTCGAAGATCTGTGAAATGATGGACGTGCAGCTCCCGCCACTAGAAGTCAACGATCACGCCGATGAAGCAGACAAGTGCTTGGACGATAATGTCGCAACTGTGAGTGTTTCGGTTGAAGGTGTCATCTTATTAATTCCATTTTTTAGATCTCTAGTGCCAAACAATCGATGATGAAAAAGAAATTGTTCTGATTGGCTCGTGTGCACACTGTGGGTGACAGCTTCTGTGGAAGATGCATTTGAAGAACGTCTTGAAGGAGGAGACGACGATGATCCTGAATGCTGTCCATATTTGTACACAAAGGGTCCATGTGGGTATTTGAATGCAATCATGCTCGACACCTGCGCAGAAATTTGACAAATTCTTTCTCATTGCAGGTGCATTCTGATGTTGTTTTTCTCTGTTGTTGCCCTCTTCTGTTGGGCATTCGGGTTTGCGCTGAGAGCTTTTGTTTGCATTGTTACCTGTCCCTGCCCAGGTTATTTTCGTCTGTCGTTGTCTTTTGCTAAGATTTGGATGCTGGATTTTGCCTTGACGTCATGTTCTTCTTCTTTGAAATCGTCTAACACATCCATTCTGAATGTCTTTTGGTGCACACACGTCTCATCTATCAGGATCTTGTGCGTGTAACACTTGCGCAGATTGCGCCGCCTACTTGATTAGCATCCCTGCAAAAATGGGAAAGTGCATTGCAGGAATTTGTCCATGTTGATGACCATGCAAGATGGATAGAGGACTGTAAGTGATGCCCTGCGTGCAACGTTCATAGGCACTATTGAAGCCTTGTTGGAGTTGAAAATTCATTTCCTGAGTAGTACCGCGAGCTTGCAGTATTTCAATCCGCTGGCTGAATGCACGCCTGTCATGTGGCAATGATTGCTAGAGATTGTAGCCAGTGCTAGCAGTGGTACGCATGCTAGCATGCACGAGTATCTGTGTGATGGGCTACATCGCAACCGCGTTTACACATTTATGCGACTTAGCTAAGTGGATAGCACAGCGCACAAATTGCACGTCCATTGCATGCACGATGGCTTAAGATGGAAGTGGATGCACGCAAATGTTGTAGCGACACCACAGCTATAGACAGTCTAGCAGTGTCACCATGGGCGCAAGCGTGCCTAATCTCTAGCTAGCTAGATCTGGTAGATATGCGGCTGTGCGGGATGTATGTGTATGAATCATCATCTTCATAGCATGCGCTTGTCACCGATGCACAATTTGCCAACGCTTGATTGCCGACAATTCCGAACGATTTTGATCGTTAGTAGTAAACATCATTCCGTCGCTTCACATCATCATTATATCGTTGTGCATTCCATCTAAAAGACCCTTTCTACTTGTTCGTCTCGTAAAAGCTACGGGCCTCCCTCATAATTTCAAGAGCCTCTGATGCGGTCTGTAACCAAATAAGGAAGAAGATATATTGAATAAGCACAAAATCATCGTCGATCGGTCTGTACTGGGCAGGCCGCGTGTCTACCATTTTTGGGGGTGGGACGGGGGCAAGACGGAGAGCACTTTGCGCATCTGTTAGAAGGCAGCTGACTCCAGTGCTGCGGACCTATGGGAAGAAGAGAGGAAGCATTGATATAATGGAGGGAAAAGGGGAGAAAATGGAGGATCTTAATTCGCTTCCTAATGCACTCTATCTTACTTATTTAATATCATCAACCCACTCCACCCCTGCATTCCCCCCCCCCCCCCCCTCCTCCTCCTCCTCCTCCTCATAATCTTCAGCATCATCGTCATGCCTTCGTATATTTATTATTTTCTTATTCCATTTATGATGACCAGAGAAAGGCAGAAGTCCTCCAGCCGAACATCCTCCTCAGCGCCTGAGGAGGACACATACAAATTTGGGTACGACAAACAACATATAAAACAAATACGGAGAAGCCGTCTGTAACTTCTGTATATGCTCAGTCATGGCCGTGCCGTCATGCATAAAGACGTATCGCCGGTGTATTTGTATACTATCTACAGATAGGAAAAACATCCTGCACCGTCTCAAGACGAGCACACAGCGCCGCGAATCAAACTACTGCTTCGGAAAGCGTGCATTTATAGCTAGCTCGCTAGCTGGGCTGGTAAAAACCTGTGGAAATATTCGGCATTGCGTCTGATAAAAAGGATTCGAGCCTCCTCCGCTTCTTTCCTTCAACGCGGTGAACCTGATTACGAGTACGTGTTGTAAGGCCAAAAGGCTGTGAAAAGATCGAAAACGCTGGTGCTTCGAGAGATTGGCAACGGGAGAACCGACGGTTTATACTAAACAATAAACGTAATCTCATCACCACTGACCCTTGTAACACCGACACACAGAACCGATGCAAGATGATACGGTTCTCTTCTACTCATTTAGAAAGACGCACAAGATTCGGGAGAAAACAATAGGGAAACAACATACCGATGCAGAGAACAGATCGAGCAAGTTCATCAGGACCCTGTGCGTAATATCATCCAAATAGGGTGTGTACGTGTGTGCGTGTGCCTAATGCATGTTTCTATCATTAAAAAGAGGATAAACTACGAATTCTTCACCATCTTAACTGCTACTGCTACTGCTACTACACAGCTTCTCTACTACCACTACTACTACAACTACAACTACAACTGCTACACCTACTACCATGAATTGTTAAACTACTATTGCTACTGTACTACTACCGCAGGTACTGTTGGCCCCACTCTTCAAGCTCGCCCTATCCAGTAAAGAGTCACCGCACAACAAGGATTAGTTCCGTTGGATCAGGTCGATGCTCGCCGCGTGTTTGGTGATGCGTGTTGCTTTGATTAGAGAGAGAGAGGGAGAGAAAAGCAAAGCACTGAACATAAGGAGGCCATGACCTTCCCCTTTAGCATGCGGATATTGGCCTCAGCGGATGGCGTTATTGTGCAGCGACGTGCGTATTCCCACCTGTGCGTGTGGGTGGGGAAGAAGGGGAAGGGAGGGGGTTTCGAGGGGAGCCCACAGGTACGTTAATGTGCTTAGTTACCTTAGTGCATTTTGCAGATCGTCGCTACTCGCAAGGATTATTTGCCCCCAGGCCAGCTGCGGACGCAATTATAATACATCAATAAAAATATGTATGTATATATACATATTTATAGCTATGAACGAGAATAGATACAAACATGTGGTGAGTATTTGCGAAGTTCTGTATACACACACACACACACACACACACACACACACAGACACACAACCTCGGACGGCACTGGTAGCCCTGTCTTTGCTGATGGTGAGGTGGAGAAAAAGACCATCCGTCAAATTTTATTATCATTAGTATTTTTACCATTAATATAATTAATAGTAGTAGTAATAGTAGTAGCAGTAGTAGTAGTGATACTGCTGGGGATGGGGATGATGATGATGATGATGATGGTGAATGAGGGCTTCAGCAATGACAATAACAACAAGAAAAGTAAGGAGCGGTGCTTGATGATGATGATGATGATAATTATGATGGTGGTGGTGATGATGATGATGATGATGATGATGATGGTGATGATGATGACGGGGATGATAAGAACGTGATGGGTCTTCCTATTTGATAGAAATTGAAAAACTAATAATGTCTCGCCTAACCAGCCTCTGATTCGTACATCTTCGCATATTGCTTCTCCAAACCCATCTGTGGAAAGAGAGAGGAGGAAGGGGGGGGGGGGAGGGAGGGAGGGAGGGAGGAGGAGGGGGGCCCGTGAAAGAAGCGTCAAGACACGATTCCGAGCCTCAAGCAAGATCCATGTCCGAGCCGCATTTACGCGGTGCCGACTCCTCTCCACATTTCAACGAGATAAAAAATTCCAGATGCAAAAAAAAAACTATTTTTTTCGTAATATAATTATGGAACGGAGAACTCGCACCGCAGCGTTGAAGTTGCTTTGTATTGACTTCGTAAGTTGCTCCATCTCCCTGACATCACTTGACGACGAATCATCAGCTGCAGCAGCAGGGTGGTGGCTTTCCAGAGATACTCCTTCCATTTCAAGGCTAGCAGCTGCCGCTGCGGCGGCTAAGGTTGTGTTGCTCATGAGATCCATCAATCACAGCATATGCATGCGTACACTCGTAGGCACTTGCGTTTGTGCGTATGTGTGTGTGTGTGTGTGTGTGTGTGTGTGTGTGTTTGCATGCAATTCATCCGTGTACCTGCTCCCGGAGCGTCCCGCAAAAAGCTGACAGGATCTGTCCCTCCCGCATACATCGGGCTGAGGAATGTTGTAAAAGAAGTAGTAGTAGTAGTAGTAGTAGTAGTTTTTGGTTTTGTTGCAAATGTTGGGGGGATATTGGCTTTACTGCTTCTCATAGGAGGAGGAAGCAAAGCAAAGTAAGAACGAGGACAGTGCGGGATGATTATAATGATGAATAGTCAAAGTAACCAATCCCCCCCCCCCTCCCCGTGTGTCTTCGCTAATGAACATGGCGAAGTTACGATTCTTCCTCTCCGAGCTAGAGGCACCACACACCTTGTGTGCAACGAATTATCCGCATAGAAGCTGAGGCTATTTGCCTTGCATACTTCCAGTGCGGAGACCTGGCCGCCGCTGTTCATCATACACAAATCACGACCATAGAGTATCATCACGAGGAGAGGGGAGGGGAAGGGATTTCATACCACGGCAAAGGAAGTTTCATCGATAATAAGCATAACCACAGCCACCACCGTCCTCACCTTTCATCCACAGCACCGATTTCGAAGATGTTTACTGGGCACTGCACAGCCCTGCCGAACACACACACACACACAAAAACACACAAACACGCATTTCATATTAATATACATCTAAGTTGTGTGTATGTGTGTGTGTGTGTGTGAGTGTATGTCGAGACCTCGATGCTAACACTGCGAGAGGTAAAGAAACCGAAGCAATCATCAAGAAGTTTCCGACCGACAACATCCATCCATTCCAATAATAAATCATACAGCGCAGCAACTGAGCGAAAATTGACGCTCACACGCAATCACGTGCTACCTTAGGTTCGACGGGGCCCCGGCTCCTGCCACCTTCCTAGCAACTTTGCACATTGCCTCAACCCTCTCCCCTCCTTCCCCCTCCGAGTGTGAGAACCCTACAGATGTAAATCCGTACCCGCTTGGGTACTCCTGGAGGGCAGCGCAATCGAGCATGTGATGTAATAAAAGTAGTTCATATTTATTCTCAGCTGTGATGAAGATTATGTATCGATGAGAGGGGGTGGGATTTTAAAGCCATATAGTAGGATACTGCATTGTCAGACGCCAGGGAAAAATAATTTTATTGGGACTCTCCTCCTCCTCCTCCTCCTCCTCCCTTGATGCGTGTACAGAAAGCCCAGTGGCTGTGGAAGTGTAATGTCATTAGCTGTAATGGCGACACAAACCTGCCGCTCCGCGAAATCTATTGCCTGCTCCTGATTTATCAGCAAGTTGTATGTGATACAAATATGAAGAGAGAGAAAGAGAGAGGGGGGGGGGGGACGGAGAAAGGGAAAGATCGTAACGTTAAGCACTCGTCATCTCCCCAACCTCTCTCTCCCTCTCTTTTTTACCATACGATTGATACGACAAGTGGTGTCAATGTTTATATTTATTGGGTATGAAGATCGCTACTATTTTACCAATATGGACGTATTCTGAGGGGTGCTGCCGTCGAAGTCGGCGGGCAGCGAAATCATGAGTCTGTCGCCCCAAATCTCGTCACTACTACCCCTGCTGCTGCTCTTTCTATCGATCGCCTCCAACACTTCATCCAACGATTTCTTTAAAGGCAAAAAAGAGGGTGAGGTCGAAAAGGCAGAGAGGGACTCAGGCTGCAATAAAAATGTCAAATCTGAATATAAGGCGCCACAGAAGACTGCGGTGTTTTCTTCTCCTTTAAACCATCTACTTCTGCCAGTCACATGGAAGAGAAATTAATTTTCTATCTTTTTTATCCTATTAAGAATAAAAGGGCGAAGGGTGGGAAAAAATCCACCGCACTGTTTCAAGGAGCGTGAGATGCGATCTATCGATAAGCTCGTTCATATCCAGCAAGTCTACGCACTCCGTGGTGAATTTCTCGCACCCTTTGTCAGAAATGGCGCCAGAAAGAAGGATTAATGATTCATTCAGTGAGAGAGATGGGGATTCGTGGGGATGATGGTGTGCCTTCGAGCGACAGCCGGGACCGTATGTTTAAGATGTGTGTGAGACCACTAGGAGGGGGGTACCTCTTACAATGGTTGCGACGGGACACCCTGCCTGCACGTACGCCTCGAAAACTCCTTCAGCTTCTCTCTGCTTCATGGGAATAAGCGACGGGCCTTGGTCGAAAAAAACAGGGGGAAGAAGGGAGAAAATAGAATCTGTTAATGATGGCTCCGAATTTCGGCAAAATGTTCCATACCGTGCCCTATGGCTCCCACCAGTGGATTCTCTCGGGTTTGGTGCGATATTGTCCGATAAAAATTCGAATTTTCGAGGAAGATGATCGGGGTTCTCCGCCCTCTCCCCAGGTTCACAATCCTGGAGCTGTGGCGCTGGAGCCTTGGCCAGGCGGACGCCATTGCCGACATTTCTTCCCGGCTTTTTTCAGAGAAAACAAGGAGATTTGTTCCGCTGCGACATCGCCGTTGGGTTGTCTCTGGATCCAAAATCACCAGCAATGCTTCTGGGATGGATGCGCATTTTCTTTTGTTTTCGCGGGAAACGATTCCGATTTCGCTCCTTTAAATTTGGTGCGACAAGGGTAAAAAATTGTCGCATGAGTTTTTCCCCAAAGGGTTTCTCGAGCTTTGGAGCGAGATTCCGCAAGCGAAATGCGTTCGAATGGAGGGTTGCTCGTCCCCACCTCCGTTCCCCGGAATCTGGCTCCATCGCAAGCGCTGCCGCCGTTACCGCGTTGCATGCGTGCTTTGCCTGCCCATTCTTCTCTTCCTTCTTCGCAGCCCTCATGGATCTGACGCGAGATCCCGATCTTTCGTGAAGGTTTTAGCTCCAATGCCTGTTCAGAAGGGCAGCGACTACGATGGCGACATTGTTGATATTCGAGGTACTGCTGCTGTTTGCTCGTTGCACACTTCCTTTCATAAACTTAGCATTATCGCCATCATCTCTATCCCTGGGTCAATAGCATCCTACTCACATTGTTCTATCTCTCAGACGTTCAGAATGGCAAGGACAATCGACCTGACAAAAGACACTTAGAGCGCTGGCGGCGAAATGTGTTAGGGTCATAAGAATGAGAAAACCTGCAAAAGAAGACTTGCATTGCTTAGTTCGAGAGTTGTTCGATCGTTGTGAAACAATTTTAATTCTCCCCCCCCTCCCCCTTCACAAAATACATAATTTCAGGTATCATAACTACGGCAACCCTGCAAGTAGGCGATGGAGAGAGTGGCAAGAGAAGAAGACAGACGGTCTGTAGTTGAGGAATGTCAAATTCCGAAGATGTATTACATTGTTTCGCAAATTCAAATTCGGAAGGCAAACGCACGCGCATCTCATAGACATAACACACACTACTACTAGATTCTGTGCGGTTTTCTCTTGGACCGATCCAGCGCCCACCTCGAAGGGTACATGTCCACCTCCATTCTCATTCTCTCTCTCTTCTCTCTCTCTCTCTCCCCTCCCCTCCCCCCTCTCTCTTCTCTCTACGTGTGCATGTGCGTGTGCATCAAAACATGCATGACTTCTGCGCGTAAAACATAGGCTTTCTTCAAAAGAGTACTCCTTTCTCAGCTCACGAACGCCACGAACATCAACCTCACGTGAGATGAAACGTGATAGCAACAATAAGAAGATGTAGATAGTGGTGGTGGTGGTGGCGGTGTTGGAAATAACTCACGATGATGATAAAGGAGTAATGAAATGTCGAAACAAAACCCCATAATATGCACAAACGCATTGAATGCGTATAAGGTCTTGAACACAACGACTTTGCAGGCAAGTCAGTGCCACTCTATCATATTCAAAGGATACCCCGTGCATATGTAAACGGGGTAGGCACTGACGACCGTACTTGCTGCTCTGCGAGCGCAGCCACTCTCCTCCAACTACGATGAAACACACTTGTCCTAGTCGCTATGGATTCCTTTCTCCTGATATATATTTTGTTTTCCCTATCACTTGACCTCCAAACTCATCAGTGTTGGCAGCCCGTTGTGTGTGCGAAGGGTAAGTAGATGTGACATCTTAACATCTTTGCACTTTCCTCAGTAAAATAAATAGTCCCATGGGAGTGGCGGCCAAAAAATTGTTTTTGCATCGTTAGCCATTCCGGCCCTTTACGCGTGAATGAATGCTGCCGCCGCTTTGCTGCTGTCCATTCAAAATAAAAGCAGTGAGAGGCAATGAACAATAAATAGTTCTATAGGATATCTAATCTTGATCGTGAATGAGATCTGCCCTCATCTTAACAAAGGGGGGCAGGGTGGGGTAGGGTAGGGTGGGGGGTAGAGAGGATTTATATGTGGGGCGTTTACACGACACGCATGTATACATTTTCGTGCTTCAGTTCCATGTGTTAAATTTCGCGCACGCATGTTTGTGTATTGTGTGGTTTCCCTTACTGCGCACACATCCTTATTTTTGTAGCGGCCGTATGGACGAGACAGAGTGGAGCTACAGTTTTGGTATGCAGTAGCAGAGATAATGAACAGCTACACACACCCACACACACACATACGCACCTTATGCAAATTTGTATGATGTGATTGCACCCACTGCATATCCATGCATGCGTGTGCACGTGCTCCTCTCATCGTAGGGTTTGCTCTTTTCTCTCCTCCATCTCCTCCTCCATCTCCTCCTCCTCCTCCTACTTGTTGTTGTCCGCTGCGACCCAGGGACGAAGACGTCTACCCCCCAGTAATGGTTGGTATCACAAATGGCCGCAGAGTGCCTGAAGAAATCAAGTTCGCGCTGATCGCCTCCGTCCAGAGGGCTCGTGGAAACAACCAAACATTAGATGGCGGAGGTGGAGACGACGGTGCTGGGGGGGGGAGTCCAAAGGAGCAACAGCAGCAGCGGAATGCCGTTGTTGAAGTGGAGGTTGATATGGCTCTCGATCGGCGGATTCCAATACGCTACATTCCGAGGTGCGTGCTGAGTAGAAGCTGTCTTACCACCTAGCGTCCGTTAGCCTTTTAAGAGACTTTGTCTCTGAACGTGTATGTTGTTCAAACACATCAGTAGTATATCTATTAATCTTCTCGTTATTATTCTTATTCTTATTCCCTTTCCGTTCCACGTCGAGATTTGTCTAGGAATGCATCTGAATTTTGCGTGATGAAACCATTGTGTTGATTTAATGCACGACCTCTTCTCAGATTGCAGCGACTCGAGAGCTCCCAGTACAATCAGGTCAGCTTTATGGGTTGCCACGTGTTTCGAATCTGTCTTCATCATCATCGCTACATCAGTAGCGACAGCAAGCAATCTAACAATCTACGCACAGATCGGCATCAGCCGCTCCTCACTCGATGCGATCGCGAACGACGACGAAGTGGCGGAGGTGTGCAAGAACCCAGCTCTGAGGTACTCTGTCTTTTTGTGCTGCTGGCGCAATGATGACGATCGATGTGTGGACAAGGACCAGAGAGAGCATCGACGGCGTTGATTCTTCGTTGTACAAGCAGTTTATGTTGATTTAGAATTATGACGTGCAATGGCTATGATGTCGCTCGATCATCGTCCGGCATTCGGTTCAGTTTTGCCGATTATGATGCATGCATCTGTGGGAGGAGGGGGGCGGTTTGCTATGCTGATGCTCATCATCATAATACTGCGAGTAGCCGCTTATTTACGAGAGCTTCTTGTTTTGTTTGTTTGTTTGTGTCGTTATTGTTCTTGCGGTTGGTTGTTCCCCGATGATATATCGGCAGGGAGCTGGTGTTGTGGATCGTAATGCACAGGGAGCCGGTAGTTGTACCTAGGTCTTGCAGTTGTAGTTGTGGCAGTAGTTGTAGAAATAGTAGAAATTGTCGTGGAGGAAGGATTCTCCAAAATCTGTTTCATTGTGTATTTTAAAAGTGTGGCGGCAGTGGTAGTAGCTGGGGATGAGGGCGGGGGAGTGCGTGCGTCTGTGAGTTTTTACATTAATGCAGGTGTTAGCGATTGAGTCGTTACGGTTACGAGACAGCTCTTTCTTCAACTTCACGCAGCGCCTTCTCAGGTGGAAAACAGTAGATCGCAAGATTGTCTGCTTTCTTTTCTTCCTCTACACATCTAACGGAGGAAAAGGGGCTGTCGTCTTTTCTGACACATCGCCAAAGGAGCACCTAGGCTCATCAATTTTCTCCTATCGAGCTGTGACTCCCCAAGCTGCTGTAGATAGATAGGACGTGTCGTCTCAACAACGACAACAACGCTTGGCATATTGTGGAATTTTGTTTTTTGTCTTACTTTAGAATTTTTCCGTTTAAAAGTATCACTCTGTTTGATATGTATATATCTGCATCTAATACGCTAAAACACGTTCGCTGGTATTATTAGGATAATTTCTCCAAATACTCCGCCTATTTACGACTTATGGCGTCAAAATCCGTTCACAAATATGTCGAAGGAGGAAAAGTGATCCGTTCTATTTTCGTTATGTTTCTCTCCCTCTCTCTCTCTCTCTCTCTCTCTCTCTCTCTTTCTTTCTTTCTTCCTCCCTCTCTCTAAGTATCACACACAAACACACACACACACACACACAAACACACACAAACACATAAATTTCGAATACAGATACATATAAACATATGCACATACAAGCACAAATACTTACGCGATACATCTCCCTCCCTCCCTCTCTGTGTACATGTGTAGCGGTTGGGAGGGGGGGGTTGCCTGATGGTGATGGTCTCCAATTATTATTTTCGTGTTTTCAGGGCTTACAACTACGTTCTCCCATCCGGTAGCAGATTCCTCCTAAATTCCCTTCTTTGTTTTCCTGATAATACGACGCAGAATTGCTGTTAAATGTAATACTGGTGCCGTTCTAAGTATGCACCGCAGTTGTTATCGTTCGCTGCTGAAAGAGAGGGAGAGTCCATCGTTTGGTTTTTATTCTTTTGTTTGGCGGGGAGTCCATTGAGACGTTGTCATGTCACTGCTGCATGGATGCACAGGGACGGGCTTTGATTTGATAGAACGAGCAGAGGACATCATGCTTCCGAGAGGACACATCTTTCACAAGCAGTAATGACATGTTGTCATCGTGAATTGCCCATTTTATATGTTGTTGCTGTTGTCGTTGTTGTAGTCAAGGATGATGCAGTGGATGATGGGGGTCATGAAGATGCTGATGTTGACTTCTATTTATGATGCTTGTTGTGATACACAAGAAGCTACAATATAAACTAATAGCGGCAATTAACAATTGGAGGAAAGCAATTGAAATTCAAACTTCTTCGACACATTATCACATCTACTTCTACTATTACTACTACTGCTGCTACTACTCTACGATGCTACCGCTGCCGCGGCGGCTACTGCTTCAAAACACCTTTTTCTTTATGAAATGTTTAGATACCGGTCTGAAGCAGAACAGCGAGCTCTCCAAAAGAGGCAAAAATACGATCATGGTTCGTTTAACATCAACGCGCGTGGAAGGAGGATAGGAGAGGAAGATCTTCTGCAGCAGAACAAGCAGTCAATATCATCTGTGATCGATTGTGCCTCTCATGCTGGGTCAAAGGCCGAAAATATTCGGCAAAACAATCTGTTGACTGCGAATCACGCCTCTACATCTACGGGGATTGTGACAAGAGGAGTGGAAAATAGCCATTTTAATGAAAGTAGGAGTAATGAAGGAAAGGAGGAGCGGTATAGGCGTAGCTGTTTACTCCCATCCCCGCCTCCTGGGGAGGACTTAGAAGAGAGGATGAGCGAGGATAGTGTGGAGGGGTGCTTGACGATGGAGATGGGCATACCGCCACCGCCGTTCTCGCTCAACGACATGCCCTGGACAATAGCCAGGGATGATGGGTTGGAACTCCATTGTAGAAATGGTAGTAAGGGTATTATCACCAGTGGCCATAATCTACAGCAGCAGCATCCCTATGAGCATGCATTCAAGTACAATCCATTCGATGACGATGACATCTACAATGTCGCAAATGACGAGTACCTCGGGACAGCGTCCAGCGAGGTTGATGACGGCTGTGAGCCTGGTGGCTTGCATCATCTGCATACCAAAGAACGCCACAATTATGAGATTCGTAACGCAAGCATTGTGGATGTCTCATTAAAACACTAAACTAGCTATCAAGTTGGTTAAATTTATAAATTCTCTGGAAATATGTCCGCCGAGTGCCGCTGCACAGTTTTTGTGCACGCATCTTGGAAGTTCGTCGTCCAGATTATCCAGTTCTAGCAATTCTTTTCCCCACGCTAGCACGGTCTTCATCTAGCCTGCACCCCCGGCGCATTTGACTTTTGCACATGCACTTGCATGGCACATCGTCGCCGATGTTCCGCGTTGAACTTGTCTCGATTGTCTAGATTGCAGTGCATTCATGGCTAAGGATGATGTGTCTTCTTCAAAGAACACAACAAGCGCAGCATTAGTTAGCGTTGCGTGCCGTGGCCGGCGTAACTGCAGTGCCATCAGGGAAAGCAGTGATGTCATCTGAGCATTGAGACACCCTTGCGCACAGCAGCCCATCTAGCCATGTGTTTAGCTAGCAAGATGCGTGTGCATGCTCGACGTGGAGCATCTCGGAAAAACACATCAGGTGCACGGTCAAAAAGTGACGTGAAGAAGCGCAAAGTTGGTTCGATGCGAGCTCTGAAGTTTGCAGCGCGGCACGTTGTCGTGCGGATGGCAGAAGTTGCGATGCGAGAGAACGAACAGCAAGTCGTGAGTGAACAAACGAAGCTAGTTTGCGACTTCGAATGGCCATGCAGCCGGCGAACAGATTATCAAAAGTGACCAGCATCACGCACCATCTCCCATGAAGCAAGACCACCACTGTGGAAAGTGAGATGTTCGAATGCACATGAGTGGATGGATGGACCAGTGAACGAAGTGGTTTGAGTGCTGTGCGCACGATGATGCAGCTGAAAGGATCATCAGAAGTGTCAACTTGTCCACTTGCTCTTCAGACAGCAAGGACATGAAGGAAAATTGACAGTTTCTTTTGCACCCACTGGCACACCACGGCCCCTGGACTTGCTGTCACTCGTTCATGGCAGGTGAGGAGGTGAGGAAGTGCAAGCATCGTGCGGTCAGACAGGTCAGGCTCATTGAAAGGATCACCGGAAGCACAAGCTCACTGTGAACGTGCAAACAACGAAGTTATTTGGTGCAGCTAAAAGGATCATTTGATGTGCCATCTCATCCACTTGTCAATTGAGGACCGCGAAAATTCGAGTGTTCGTTTCGCAGACGTCGGCCACTGACACGTGACTTGAAATTGGTGACTTGCAGAGATTTCCCCCGCAATCAACAAGATCACCACGGAAAAAAAAAAATCACCAGGTCTGATGCATCAGTGCAAAATGAATTAATGAAGAAGAATGAGGGTGTCACCGAAGATCAAAGAGTGAAACCCAAAAAGCTCATCAGACAGACAGATGACCTGGAGGACCCACGGGAGGACATCGACTGGAACATGAACGAGAAAAAAATGAAATTCGAATTTTTAATTTGGCGGCTCAACGTTCATAGCCGTTGCAAGCTACCAATAGCTAGCCTTCACACTTTAAATATAAGTTTTTTGGGGTTGTCGTTGAACATGAATTCACTGGATATATAGAATAAGATGAATTTCACTCTCAGGATTTACGTCTTATTGCTCCATTTCGCGCCAAATGGCCCTCGTGACCTCCCCCAACCAAAACGAGTACACCTAGTGGGAAATATAGAGAGAAAGCATAAGCCCCAAACCCTCGTTGCTACACAAGGATAGGTTTGAATCAGTATAATGGTCGAGGGAAAGGAGCAGCATGACGTCAAATCACGAAGGGGGGACAGATATCCTCTGCCGATTGTAGACGTCGATAATCGAGCAAGGTAATGATTTAAGACTTTCTTCCCCCCCCTGAATTCTCCCTCCCTAAAGCTTTGACTATTCCTAGTGTGGCTCTCTGTAGCCGGTTGTTCGACCAGAGATTTCGAGTGTGGGAAGAAGACCTCGATGCGCACACTCCGTACTACTTCAGTGCGGTAAGTCAACAAGAAGAGCGAATAATGCACCGAGCATGAGCTCGTAGTTGCACACGTCACGTGTACGTGCTTAGAAACCGTAATTGCCTAGAGCGTAACTATTCATCTAATGCGGTCGAAACTTCATGAACAGGGCCAGCACGAAGCTCGTAGTATTGCTCTGGGAAATGTTGAGGAGGAGGTGGGTAACTGCAAAAACTGGTCCTTTCCCCTCCCTATCTCGCTCGCTCTCTATTTGTGTGTGTGTGTGTGTGTGTGTGTGTGTGTGTGTGTGTGTGTGTGCTTAAAATATCGTGTTTATGTACGTTGTACTTCTGCTTCAACACGACTACACTCTTGTAGAGACGATTGATAAACCCGAAACTCGCACTCCAAGAACAACGAGGAGCCGAGGCACAACGCAGGGCAGGAAGTGTAAGGAGAAACACACCGACGAACGTTACACATACAACCAGTGTTTTGAAGGAATGTAGCATGTGAGTTAGGCATAGAGTATGCACTAAAATGCTTGGTCATTGAAATTCTTTTTGAGTTTTTTGAAGACTCTGAGTCAAATATCTTCTACTATGTACAAATGAATTAGAACAACGTAAAGCACAGCTGCACCCACAACATTTTGCAATGATATGATCTTGCAGATTGGAAGCTTTGCAGCGTATCCTCCCAATCATGCGAGGGAGCTCAGAGATGGTGTCGAGCTACGGTTGTCTCATTTTAGAAATAATGATGATATTAGTCCTCCCATCAAAAAAAGATGCTGCAGCATGTATTCACGTAAATATAATCCACACATGCACGAACATATATCTCTGTATAAGCATATATACAATACACAAATATATAAATATATATATATATATATATATATATATATATATCTTTACACATTAAATAAAAAAGTCGTTTACCTTGATCTATTACATTCAAAAAAAATCTTGGGCACATGTGTGCATGTGCATTTGAGTGTGTACGTGAGTATGAAAACTTTTTGGTGCAACTCAATTCTGGTGCGAAAAGTCTCGAAGAAATATGGAAGCGACGATTCTCTGTGAGGGTACTGAACCGCCGAAAATGAAAGTGACCACTCATACGAATACGTAAATAATGCTAACGGGGGCGACACACAATCGAGCACTAATCTCACCACACAGAGGCGGGAAAAGGAAGAGAGGAAATCAGTCTTATTACCATCCTTATCTTGCTAACCGTCTTGCCGCCATTAATATGGTAATCAATGCTACATTGGATATGAATCCCCCATCACCCTCCTCCTCCCACGACATTGACTAGAAAAAGGGACATTTGATTGAAGCGGGAAGGGGTGAGTTTATCCCATGGAATGCAGGAATGACCACAAATGTGACTTATAAATACACAAAGGTGAGAGGTCACACACATACACACGCACTCGCACACAAATACACACACACTCATATACACAATGTATATCCACGTGTGCGTCTGTGTGTGTGTGTGTGTGTGTGTGTGTTTTTGTGCGTGTGTTTTATATGTTGTGCACAAGCTTTTTTGTTCTACAGGATTTAAGTATGATGTGTGGTTTTGTACGCACAGGGCCAGCATACGCATTCCCTTGCACGGGCAAGACAACAACTGGTAATATATATATATATATATATATATATATATATATATATATAATACATATTAATGCATACATGTGTGTGTGTGTGTGTGTACATATTTATGATATTTTGACATTCCTTCCATCTTATACTTTTTTGTGCTGATTGTACATAGACGAGAATCAAGCAGCATCTTACGCAGCGAAGGGCACATGTAGAGCGGCAAAAAGCGTTAGGAAAGCGATTATATCTTATATGATTATGGCAGCTAGAAAAAAAAAGCACTGTAAGCTGGCAGCTAGTGAAGTAACATGCATGCTGAGGACAGAAGTCAAACGAAATTATTGCTTTGTGAATCTCAAACATGAAATATTCCACGCGTCGCATGTTGCATTGCTGTGTCTGTTTTGCTCTGCAATGCACAGTTCAATGAAAATGGCGGCCTGCATCGCGGCCCCATTTCTTGCACAAAATGTGGACACATCTAGACATCGAGCAGGCAGCTATGACTCAGCATGCTACAAAAATTGTGCATGGAGATGGCATTGATTGCATCACTCATCATGATGTGCAATGATGTGATGTTCTGCAGTGCCAGCGGATGCTCAGTGTTCATTTGATGAGCGAGCACACAACATTTTTAGTGCTCCTGCAGCCGCAATGACAAGCATGATGTTACCCCATATTGATATGGTGTGTGTCCAAAGCTCCCGCACAGCATCTTACTTAAACACATGGAAAAGTTATAATTTTGGCCCAATCTGAGTGTGGTGCATGCTGTTGTGATTCAGATGTGACCTTCTCCTCACTGTTCGACTTTTGCTTGCCAATTATGAAACAGTGCCCGGAGAATATCTTCGTGTGTCGTGCGGAGGCGACCAGTCAAGTCGCGTTTGAGAATTTTAAGCACGGTCGAAGCCTGGTGCAATGTTTATATGTTTGGCAAATTGATGTTTGAGATAGTTAGCGGTGTCATGGTTAGTAACACAAGGTTTTACTGTAGTCAATAGGTACTTGAAGTGTTTTAAATATGAGTATGAAACAAGTATCTCTACTGCTCCTTACCCTCTTGCATTTCATGCTCGAATGGTAATTTACCTCTATGAAATGAAGATGGTCATGAAGCTCGCATTCGCCATTGACTTTAGCTAAAAGTACGCAGTGTCCGTCCGGGGATAACGCTCCAGTTCGCCCACAGTAACTTGCAACCAATATAGCTTCATGACGAAAGGAAGAATCTTTTCGTTTAAGACTCCAAAGGGTACACTTTCCTGTCATTCCCGAGATAAGCGCCATTGATGCGTCAGAAGAGAGTTCGCAATCTACAATCCGCTTGCCACTACACCTACAAACACACAATGTACACAAAATCGCCATGCACTCTCTTCTTCAAAATAAGTTAAAATTTACATTTTTGAGAGGATACTTCCCGATTTAGAATCGAGTATTACTGCACCCGACTCTTTAACATTCTGACAGAGAATGACAGAATTGTCACACGAGATGTCGCACGGAGCGCTGAGGCCATTGAATTCCCTTCTCTTCCTGCCGGAGATATGCCATATCACCAAGTCTTTGAGTGACGCCGTAACCACGTGCGTACCGTTCCTCGAGATGGCACAATCGTAGACATCTTGATGCGAAAAGGTATGGACCTGTTTCTGTTCTAGGGTATCCCACACTGTGACGGTGTTCTTCAACTCTGACGCCGAGACCACGAAGCGCCCGTCTGCGGAGAGACTGCAAGATCTTGGAGGATCACCTTCCATGAGCCAGAGTCTTTCTCCATTTTCGACGTTCCAAAAATAGCATGTGTTCCTGTTCCCTGCTGTAACAGCACGCCGCCCATCGTGTGAAATGCGGCATCTGAGTGGGATCCCGGCTATGAGCGGAGTAGTGGAGGTCCCATCGCGTTTTAAGATGGAACACTCGTTGCTATCATTTGCAGCCAACAAGCCAACCTCCCCGTTACAAGAGAGGGCACAGCTCCAGACATGCGAGCTAGAATGTAAAAAATTGGATACTCGCGAATGTCGATATTGTTCACATTTTCTATCGTCATATCCAGCCCTATTTATTTCGTCTCCAACTTCGCAATCGCTCTTTTGCACATTGTCGTCATTTTCGCTTTCAATTTCAAGCAAGGTATATTCATCTTCTTGCATACTGATGCATCTTTCTTCTCCTACCGCTAATACTTCTGCGCCTCTTTCTCTTTCCAGAGTTGCAATTGCCTCGTTCTCTCTTGGTTGAATACTTTGAACAAATGAGCCTCTTTCTATTCCCTTTTTTGGTTCTCGCAAGCTGCCATCACGGATGTGTGGATCAAGGACGCGATCAATATCCTCTATGTCTACAGAGAGAAGGAGGCAGGCTATTTTCACAACGCAGACCCACTTAAGTCCTGGTATAATAAGTTTTACTGCGGCATCCAACAACTCGTACAAAGAATGACGGTTTTTAGCTAGGTTGTTGATCATTTCACTGATTCGCAACGTAGAGGCGGTGGAATCGTATGCCGCAGAGAGTATTGGACTTCTGATTGGCAACATTGGGCTGGCTAGGTCATTCCCAGCACAGAACTGCATGAACTGAGTCACAGAATAAAGGCATTCTGCGGAGATACCAGTTTCGATGCGAGGGGCTGGATGCGGGGTGTTTTGTTCGTTCCTCAAGAGTAATCCCCCAATACGGAAAAGCTCTTCAACACGTTTCCTAATGTTGCGACTTATGCATGCGTGTTCCATTTTCAATTCCACCTCCTTACGATCATTTGCTACCAGAACAACGATGCGGGGCAAGCTGACTTCCAAAGGGCTCGGGTGGGTTTCAACCTCCATCTCTCCCCCTTCCTCTCCCCCTTCCTCTCCCCCTATGCGACACGAGTACAATTATTAAGGTTATTTCTAAATTCCCTACGACACCGTCGTAAGTGGCGACACTATTGTGGAGTTTGCGAATCACAACGAACGTCAACTCTTTTATCATGACGCATCCGAAAAATAACAAGAATATCCTGGATTTATCGAAATTTATCATTTTCTCGGTCCAGATGTTGAACTACGGAATCCGGACACATGAAAACCGGAATCCTGAAATCTGGGAAATGCTGGGCATTTATTTCTTCTGTTTTAAGACATTATTTGAAAAAAACTTGACAAAAACTAATGTCGCTTTTCATGAAGGCATGAAATCCAGGAAATCCATTGAAAATCCATTGAAATCCATTGAAATCCATTGAAATCCATGAATGAGACAAACTGGGCGCGTGTGGGTGTTGGCCGGTTTTTGCAGGATGAAGTCTGTAATGCATGTATTTTGCAAGGTGCGACAATAAAATCGATTCGATGTAGCCTTCACTTTATCGACTAATAAGGAGTACTATGCTGAAATCAATCATAAAGATGCCTTTTTTCAAGATGTCGCATGACGTTTCTGATGCCAATGAACATTTTCAATTTCAAAGTCAATGTTCGATGTTCAATCTCTCCCAGAAATCCTGTAGCCCTCGGCTAAAGCCATTATCCCGTGCCACAACCCCTCCTTTTCTTCCTACCCCCTCTCAAGCCTAACTCCTCAACTCCACCGAGCTAAGAGATCACAACCGACCCGGAAACATCGTACATCGGACAGATGATCTGATATGTCTACGGGGTCATTCTTGGAAACTGTGTGGAGTGGGAACAGTGCAAAAAATACTGGACCACCCCCACCCTTGCAAGCTTGTAAGCACTCTCGCCCCTTACTCCCACTTACCGAGGGGGCAACACACATTTTCAACAAATCACATGCAGGAGCTACCAAGAACATCTCGCTACCCAATCGGACTTCGGAGACTACTCACTGGTCGGTGTCCGCAAAGCGATCTCGACTGTGACGAACTACACAAGGGAGATTAAGCGAGAGATCAAACAACCGCCCGCGGCCTCGGAAGAGATGCAAAAACGAAAACAAGAAGGCTCCGAAGCACTCCAATATGTCGCGGAAACCATCATCCATTGTGCGAATTTCGTTCCCTCGAGTGGAACATGCAGGGGCTTCGTTCTGAAAGGAGAGCTAGAGACTCTTCCTCCTGGGAGATCACTGCAGAGTAGCTTTGGCTGAGCATGATGGAAAAGTTGCAATGACAAAAGAAATTTGTGCATGGCCCTAGTAGCAGTAAGACGACTTCCAGTGCATCGTACCAGTCGCCGTGTTTGTTTCGTAGTGAGATGATCGGGTTTCCCATGAGTTAGATGATAGATGGATGCGGAAGTAGTGATGAAAAAAAAGGAGATCTGTGCACGCGCGAGGATCATGCATGCTGCCGCACAGCTGCACGCGCGCACCGTGCTCCCGGTCGCTATTCCGACCAGCAATTGGATGATGGCAGAGCGAAAGTGGTTGTCAATCAAACGTAGTGCTACTCGCTGCACAATTCACGAGGCAGACATGTGTCGCATGCACATTAACTGCTGAGATATCACGTTCACGCATGCGCATGCGCCTGCTCGCACTCGACTTGCATAGTGATTTTCTTGCTGCACGCACTGCAACTCACTATCCGTTATGCGAATCATCGCCATTGTCAATACGTTAATTAGATGATGCGCTTGCTGATGAGCATTAGCCAGCGGCTAGCTAGCATGGGCCCACCCCCCTACAAGTGCAGCATCTGAGGAACAATCCTGATGTTGGATGTAGCGTCTTGGCCCTCGCCCAAGCCTTTCCCCTACCCCATCTGTGGATCTGAATGCTTCTGGCAAAAAGCCGTCCTGCACCTTCGTGAGTGAAGCCAGCCTGTTCAACCTGGAAAAGAGTAGCAGGCAGCAGATATTAGTCGCAGTGTGTGTACAATAATGATAACGAGTACATAAAAGACGACACATCCATCATACTTGTGTGTTTGTGGTCTGGTGTGGGTGTACATATTTGCAAAGCCATATGAACTGAAATGATCGATGTTTTCATCATCATCATCATTATTATTATTATTGTTATCGCTATCGGTGTGGTTGGAGTCATCATCCTCGTGTCTCTGACAACCCGTAGCATGACGTCAGCACTCAGAAGTCCAGCGAAATTAGGAAGCTGAGAGAGTGGAGGGAGATGTGAATGTTATAGAGCAAGAGAGCGAGAGATAGACAAAAAGAGAAAGGCAAAAGGAGCTCTACTAAATAGCCTAATGGCCATAATCGTCGGTTGTCTACGAACCTGAATGTGTTGAATGCTGCCGTGATCAAGGACATCAAAAGCGCCCGGTTTTGATAGCCGTGTGCATCTGACGCAACCACCACCACATCATCGTCATCATCATTACTATCGTGAGGAGCAGCAGCAAAGCTTGAATATGAGCATCGTCATCATCATCGTCATCTACTGTTGCTGACGCTTTGGGTTATTTCAAGATATTAAAGACTCTCTATCCTGCAAAGCATCCCTTTTCCGGCAGTGCTAGCACCCGAGAATTTCCCCCTTCCTCTTGCTCCTCCTCCTCTTGAGAATGTGGATGGTTTTGATGGTGGTTCTGAATGTGTTGTTTGCTTCGTGTATTATCCCTCACACACCACCTCTTAACGTTTAAGCAGCGGAGATGAGGTAGATTATTCGCCATTTGGACAAGTCCTAGTTTGTGATAATTAACATTATATACATATATATATATATATATATATATATATTGCTTGCTTATATGTGCGTATTCTATATGTTCCCCTACCCCTACCACCACCAGCTGCAGTTACCTGTGTTGGAGAGCTGCTTGCATGCATAGCTGTAGAAACATGAATGGCGATGTTTAATATGGTGTGTGTATGTTTTGTGTGTGTGTGTGTGTGTGTGAGAGAGAGAGAGAGAGAGAGAGAGAGAGAGAGAGGAGGGGGGGGGATGAAGAGATATTGAGACGAATGAAGAAATGAACCGGAGCAACAATTTTGCTGCCAACGATTTTGTTGTTCTTCTTCTTCTTTATTTATCACTCTTATTGTTAAAATTATGATCGCAAGACGTACAGATCGACGAGTTCCAAATCCGGGCAACAGTCTCCTAGCTGCTTCGCACCCTGTGTAGGCGTATACGACGACACACAAATTCATACACACGAATTCATGTGTACATGTAGATCAAATAGTCTTCTACTTGTTCTTTAGCAACCTCATCATCATCATCATCATCTTCCATATCATCATCATAACAACAAGGGTTTAAATTGAAATGGCGTAGTGTGGCGTGAAAGCGTTCAACAACAACAACAACAACAACAACAACAACAACAACAGCGGAAACAATAACAACAACAACACTACGAGGACTTCCATCATCGACGACGTGCTTCCATTGTGCGGCACAGCGATAGCAGAGCCACATAGGATAGACTACATTCATCGCTGTTTTCCGGGTCACCCAAGCAACCCTTCCCGCGCCCCTCCTGGGTACTTCTATTACTACGACCTACTACCTCGTCTGTTAAACATGAGGAGAATGGCAGCTCTAGCTTCCTTAGAAGGTGCAGTCTGAATGATGATAGCATGGGAGGATGGAATCAGATACATGTTTAACACACACACACACACACACACACACATATATATGTATATCTGAACGAACAGATGAAGCTGCTGTTTCTGACGAAAATCAGTTTCTTCCTTTTGTTAAATCGGAAGGTGCTCGCCATCAGCACCACTACCACTACCACTACTGCTACTACTACTACTACTACTACTATTACTACTACTATCTACAACTACTACTAGCTCTCCTACCATCAATACGAATGATGAGAGGGGGGGGTCTCTAGATTGCTATTTCCCTCCTAAAAACAACTACTACTACTACTACTACTACTTCTACAACTACTGCTGCTGCTGTGTAGTAGTATTCGTAGTAGCAGTAGTAGTAACAGTAGTATTAGTACTTTTTGAGTGTTGTGAGTATCCCTTGCTCTGTGACAAAATTTGCATGGAAGATCAGACGCAACTCTCGCAGCTCTTTCAGAGCACCCAGACTCTCGAACCCTGACGACGACGACGACGACGATAAATGGGAAGAAGAAAAGCAACTTTTGATAATAATTCTGGTAGTATTTAGAATATTAGTCTTCAATGTACTATCTGTATCATCATAATCATCCTCGACGTTCCCCCACGTTCTTCGCATTTTCCCTCATCTTTACGCCTAATATCACCTGAGTCGGCAAGGATCGACGCCCCTCCCTCGTTAATATCGTGGTTGCTGCTGCTGCTGCGAGATTTTGGAATAGTAATGTTGAAGTCCCCCTCCACTCGAAGATACGCCAGTCGTGGCAAGTTCGTCGCAATGAGTTTGAGAGCCTTTGTTTCGTGTAATATAATACCGATTGTGAGTTTATAGCAGTAGAGAACGAAAGTAACAGCTGTTATACATAGCCGCACGCATACTAGGGCAAACACGCGCGCGCGCGAGCGTGCACACACTCACTCACTCACTCACTCACTCACACTCACACACACACACACATTAGCTGTGAGGTTGCCAGAGATGTCTAGATGCAGTAGATTCGGACATTTCGGGCCGATAATCTTGCCTAAACAGATATCGTCCATGCGTGCCAGTCCTGTGGAAACACAAACGGCATAAGTTATGAGCATGATCGTGAGGACGATGATGATGATAACGATCATGAGATGATGTTGAGATGATGGTGAAGATGATGATGATACGTGCATAGCATCATCATTACGAACAAAATATCACACCGGAGGTCCTCGTCACAGTAAGACGGCGTAATAAGGGTGCTTTACCATAATCGAATAGCTTCTCATACCTGCATCATTATATATATATATATATATATATATATATATATATACATATGTATACAGTAGCTTTTATATTTTCTTTCAGAGAAAGCCGCAACGGCTTGAGATCGAAAGATACGCAAACTGGGAGTGGTTTTTTTGAAGAGATAACGCAAGGGCTACAAAATTCTCTTCTTTTTTTACATACGCTCATCTTCCAATTTCCGTGTGTTCTCACCGTTGCCATGTTGAAGATGCTGCATCGCCTCCCCCGTGCACCACAGCTACAGCATGGAAGGCAGACAGACAGAATTTATTTATTTATCTTTATGTAGGAAGACGACTATTCCTCCGCACACAGAAGGGGCCCTCACGCTTCTCAAAAAAGCAGCAATATACGGAGTTGAACTATTAACTCCAGTAAATTCTACCCGGCAACACGGCTGTCACGAACTTAAAAAATGCCATCGGTGCTTATTACATTGAAAATAGTCCACCAGTGGTCTTTCTAATTCTATGGATTAACTCCCCCCATGATTGCAACAAATTCAATCTGATCGTGGGATATTCGGCAGACAACGACGAGCAAGATGTCCTGCTACTAGCTTTTTTACTTGGGAGAGCAAGTGCGGTGAGAGTACCAATATGCTTGCTAACAATCGCTCTGAGATCAACTTCGTATGCTTCGCCTACGAAAACGGTTTTAGAGTCAAAAAGATGAGCGAGGACAAGACAATGATGATTCTTTGGTGGCTATTTTGCCGTGTTGTAGGTCATTTGCCTCGGGGTTATCGCTATCATCATTGTCGTCTCCAGCGACGTGCAGACCCAATCACCCCTGCACCCTGCTTGAATTTCTCTATTGACTCGCATCATTATCATTTTGTTGTTTATTGTTGTTCATTGACTCTCATTGTTGTGTCTAGGCACTACTCCTTGCCGCATTATTACAGTGTGCGAGATCAAGGCGGGAGATCTTGTGCCTCGAGCTCATGGCGATTTGACGTCCAATCTCGCGGAACAAGGATGGAGATTCTACGCATAGGCGGCAGTAGCGGAGATTCGCCTTCAGCCGCAGTTTGGCTGCGTCACATGCATGCAGGGGATAGATTACCAACGTGGATTTAGAGAGAGAGAGAGAGAGAGAGAGAGAGAGAGAGAGAGTAAGAATATTTTCGACAAGCATACAAGCATCAAGGGTAACTCCATTGGAAATAAAGTTTGGTGCAACAACCCAATTCGTGTTTCCTAGAGAGCTTCCTCTCATTCAAGCCGTACTGGAAGAATGAAGGGGCTATCAATCTGTGAATCGCCCGACTAATCTGTGTAGCATGGGAATGAAGGAAGACGGATCAGTAAATAAAATACAACGTGTGGAATGCTGATAGTTTATAACAGAAAGATTTGAAAGGAATTAACATGCGTCTCATTTCTTTTCCATCGAATGTACCGTCATGTAGTTTGCCAGGGCAATGATTGAGCCGCTAGCTTCGAGAATCTTCTAAGAAAGTTCAAACAATCGCAGGGATAAATGTTGCAGATAAAGCACGTGTAAGGACTTTATCAAAAAAGATATCTGTCTTTGTCGCACCCGGATGAGATACGGCGGGAGGTGCTGGAGTCCCGCACTATCAATCCTCTTCCTCGGCACCGGTACATCCGCTCGAGTACCGCTGCCAGCGTCTTTGCTTCCTTCGGTCAGATGACGGTCTGTATCTAATTCCCTTTTGCCACGATGTCTCTTCGAGGGGGTGGGGGTGGGGGGTGCGGAACGGGCTCGCTTGGTCGATGACGCCGCGTGCAACCTCTCCTCGGAGCCCATCATCGTGGTTCTGAAGGGGGGAATATCCGGGATTAGCAGGGATTCCTGTAGTTTTACGCGATAACATCGAAAACCTATCCGGTTTCACTCTACGACATCGCCTATCCTTTGCGGGAAGCCGTTCCCCTTTCTCTGCAAGTACGCATGCGATTCTTCCTTCGCAAAAGGTCAGAGTGCATGTCGCAGTATATTAAAAGTATGGCATTCTTTCAGTGGTCACACGGCGCCCGAGGCTGGGAATGGCGGCCAGCCAAGGGCAGCGCGACATTGATCTGGATGGTGGCGACGGAAGAGTCGCCCTGATATACTCCCCAGACTATGTGAAGATACTTGATCGGTACTGTGGGAGAGTTGTTGTTATCCCTTGTTCTGTCGAATAATCATCCAAAAATGACTAAATTATACTAGGCACCCTGCCAACGGCAATAGGATGACGATGTGGGAGGTAATCCAACGTTTGATTATTTACAGAACTGTATTCGTCCCATCCCCTCCTCTCCAACCCGGAAAATATAGTCATCATCTTAAGATAGCAATAATCAGGCTCTGAGTGCAAGCTACAAGCTGCTCCCTTGCAAAGATAGAATACGTTTAGTTGCGCCATTCCAGGCTTCGGAAAAGGATCTTCTCGAATTTCACGAAGGTATGCCGATCGCAAAATACCATTTTCGACGATAAGATACGTGGTCGAGGGAGAATACCATTCGTGTTTGATGATCTGTTCAAATTTTAATTGAAATGGATGTTTGATGTAAGTTGTGTTCGTCCCTTCCCACAGAGAGTTACGTGGAATTTGTAAAGAAGAATAACGAGGTATCAGCAGCATCTGGCCAATTCGTTCGTGAGGCTAAGGGAGCACCGGATCGAAGGAAGTTAGGGTGGGAGAAACAGGGGGATGCTGATGAGGATGAAGAAGAAAAGGAAGATGAGGAAGAGTACGACTCAGATCCCTTCAAGGAATTCGGACTGGTGGACGATTGTCACGTCTTTGTTGGTACGATCATAGCAGCAACACTCTTACAAGAGTCTATTCTCAATTGAATTTATAGCTCTGATTCCCCATTGATCCCGCGGGATGATAAAAGACGTCCAAAAAAACCTTTTGTGCTCACAGTCCCGTCGGAATCCATTGAAACATAATTCTCAGTAACTACCCCTTTTTGATGGAAAAGGCCTATTATTTTCAGACGCAAAGAACATCTTTGTTAAGTGTTGGAACACATGTTATCAGTTGACGAGACTCCATGATAAATCAAAGGTGTGTATGACTATATGAGATGGGTGGCTGGGGGTACACTGGCTGCTGCAGAGGAGCTTATATCCGGTATGATTACCTTGTGCGGCATATTGTTCATCTTTATGAAGAATTCATCAAAAATGTTATCGTTTCCAGGCCGAACTAGGATAGCGATTAACTGGGGGGGGGGGCGGCACCACGCCATGCCAGATAAGGCCTCAGGTCAGATGGAAGCTAGACAGACAAGATTGGGGTGGGATGGTTGAGAAGTGAGTGTCTGCCCAACATAAATGAAAACTAGATCCCTGAGAATTTTAATGAAAATGATTGATTATGAACATTATTTGCACTTGCACCCCCCCCCCCTTACTTCCCATTTCCTCTCAGGATTTTGCTACGTGAACGATGCGTGCTTGGGAATAATGCATTTGAACGAGCAGTTCGAGCGTGTGCTATACATCGACATAGATGTGCATCATGGAGATGGAGTGGAACAAGCTTTTCAGTATTCTGAGGAGGTTGTTCGTTGAGGAAGTTGATGACAATGCAGCAGTAGTAGCCTGATAACGGGCTTCTGCCTTTTTGTTTTGAAACAACAAAGACACACGATTTCGTCATCTGTGTTGTCGAAGGAGATGCAGGATGATTTACTTCAAACATTCTTTCCTGTGTTGCGCGTTCCAACAGGCAGCTTCGTCACCCTCGCCATCATCATCATCATCATCATCATCTTCTTCTTCTTCTTCTTCACCACCACCACCACCACAACTAACAGCATCATTGCCTTTTGCACAGGTGTTCACTTTGTCGTTCCATCGTTATGGACCCAGCTTCTTCCCAAGAACAGGCAAACAAATGAACCGTTTTGTGCATGTTTATTCTCCCCCATGCATGAAGTTTTTCTGCGAAAACGACCGTGACGTAATGATGATGATGTCGTCCGAGAATCCACGGGAAGGAGGTGGTGTTTCGAAGCGTGGCAAAAGAAAAGCGAATAAAAATGGAGAGGATGACGAAGAAGGCGCAAACAAGGGAAGCCGTGCAGCAGCATCGGCAGCAGCAATGCTCTTGCTGCACACAAAAATCGTGGCATCATTTTGTATTTGAATGAAGGCGAACATTTCCTCCTCGAGCCATTTTGGAAGTCTTTCTTCTTTCTCAACGATTCCAAAAGATGATTCGTCGTTTTCAGTGATAAGCTCACTCTCAAACTCACTTTCACCTGGCTGCTCTTGTTTGTTCCGTTTCCTCCAGGAGTGACGACCAGCGTCGGACAGGGAGAGGGGGCCTATAGAAACTTGAACGTGCCGTTAAGAGCTGGGATTGATGACATGTGCTACAAGCGTATATTCACAAAAGTGCTGCAGGCGGTATTGAAAAGGTATTTTCTTCTTCGTCGTCTTCTTCTTCTTCTTCGCACTTTTCTTTTCGCTCTTTCTCAACACGGAAATGTATCGTGTGTGTGCGTAATTATGTTCACATGTGTAGCTAACATTTATTTATTTACCAACTCAGCTTTTCGAACGAATATAAACTATTTGATATATATATATATATATATATATATATATATATATATATATATATGTGTGTGTGTGTGTGTGTGTGTGTGTATTTCTCTCTCTCTCTCTCTCTCTCTCTCTCTCTCTCTCTCTCTCTGTGTGTGTGTGTGTGTGTGCGTGTGTGTGCAGAAGAGTCATTGAAAGAGGGAGAGTTAATATGCACATTTGTTAAGTAAATGCTATGTTACATAATGAAGGTTCCGCCCTACTGCTATCGTGATGCAATGCGGATGCGACACGCTTGCGGAGGTATTGTAAGAAAATGTACACTCCAAAATAGTAGTAGACCCCGCTTCTTCATGAAAAAAAAAAGAAGATGATAAGCGATGATAAGCGACGAGAATCTTCACCATCACCATCTTGCAAAAATATCGGTGTTCTTGCCCTTCTGGCCGGATCGCAAAAGGAATGTAATTCGGTGCTAGTTTCATGGTTCTTTCACGATTCTTGAGTACTTTAGCAAGACTTTCGGCTCGAAAATAGCTTTAAAACATGTATTTGTTCTTTTGCCGGCGCGGGTGGGCGCGTGCTCAGGATCCTCTCGGGGGGCGTTTCAACCTAACAACGCGTGGCATTGCTTGCTGTGTTGTAGCTGTCCTCAAGCTAGGCATCCCCACCCTCCTTCTTGGCGGTAGTCTGAACTTCAACAACATGATACATTATATATGTAATAGTGTGTGCGTGTATGTGTGTGTGTCGCGTGTTGACCAACTGCTCACAAATGTGAAAGCTATGAAAATGCCCCCCTCCGCGCCCCTCTCTCTGCTGTTTGGGTGACTCGCCATCCATCGTCCTGTCTTGTAGGAGGTGGGTACGACCCTAAATCCGTTGCACGCTGCTGGACTCTTCTCACTGCGGCTGCGGCACAGATAGCTTTGAATCAGCAGGTACGGCATGCGACGACGATGAGCGAAGAGAATAAGAAGAATAATAGCTAGAAGGAGGTGGATTTCACAATGAATCGATGGGCGTTCTTCTAGGGCAGTGTGGTAGAATGGAGCGGCATGCGGAGCGCCAAATCATCGCTGCTCTATTGCTATCGATGAGCATCTAAGTAGATGCGAATTACACTATTTGACTAGTTGCGTGTGTCTGTGTGTGTGTGGTAGATTCCAGAGCACGAGTACTCCGAACGGTAGCTGCCATATTGCCCCACGGCGCTCTCTGCCCTTCCTTTTCCTTTGCGTGTTGTGTGTGTGTGTGTGTGTGTGTGTGTGTGTCATGCTCCCTGTCTCGATTGTGTAATGGCGTACCTCCTCCAATAATACAGATACGCACCCTCCTTCGAGCTGCACACCAAGGTGACGGAAAGGCTGATAGCCCCACTGGGAATTTCAAACACACAAAATCATGATATAATGTGCACGTGGATCTAGAAGAGTATAGATCCATTTTGTGGTTTCGGGATGTCTCGAGTTTTATGCGCTCTGTGCTCCCCCCCCCCCCTCCCCCCCTCCTACCTCCCCCTTTTTATTAGGCTCATCCCACTCGACCGAATGCGAATAAAAAAGTCGATATGGCGAAACTTTCATCAGATATCAGGATGTACCTGCTCAAGATGGATAGAAGAAGTCTAGGAGGAGAAGAGGGAGGAGGAGGAGGAGGAGGAGGAGGAGGAGGAGGAGTATGCGGTGGAAAGGAGGAGTCGAGGGAAGAAGGCAGATGTCCTAAGACTCCGCTACATCCTCTACCCAAAATATTAGCGACCTCGTTGTCATCATCATCATCATCATCATTATTGCTCACAGCAATAGAAAATAATCTCAATGACAACGATCATGATGGGAAAAGGAAGAGAAGGAGGGAGGAGAGAAAAGGTACCATCTCTGCAGATAAGAATAAAGCAGCTCGCACGACGGAAGTGGTCATCACAACGACGACAGCTAAATCTGAGGTAGCAGCGTCGAGGATAAGAAAACTGGAAACCAGCTAGATGCTAAATCCAGAGATATGTAGACATATATGCACAAATGTGCACCTCTTGCTCGCGGGCTGGCTGAATCGAAATATACTCTGACATAGTCAATTCACAATTCAGAATCCCACCCTGATAAATGATAGCCCTCAGTGCGCGGTAACAACATTTTGTGATGACACATGATGCATCGCTAGACGATGAGTCCGAGCGCAATCGCTGCTTGACATGAGTCTTTGGTGCACATTTGGTCTCCATTCACAAACGACACTAATACCGCCGTGCGTGCGCCCAAAAAGTGCGCAATTGGAAAACGAAGTCTGTGCTGGCACATTGGGGGAAACAGGGCACTGAGCCGGATGCTATCAGCGCGCGCTCGCTGCTGTTGGTGCTGTGCGGTGGTGATCATTCATTGGAACGGACTCAGACACCGACTTTTCCACCCGAGACCATTGCACTTCTGGCATTGGGCATTGAAATGCGCATTGATGACATCTGCAGTCAGTGGAGATGGAACAGGAAGGAAACAAGTGATGTCAATTTCATTGGAGCGGTTGAAAGGATCATGCTGGCATGGGACACGCTAGCACGATGCACATGTCAATGAGCTTGGCAGTTGGGATGAGTCTGGTCGAGATTTCCCAAGACATCGAATCCGCGGTCTGATGGATCGCACTCCACGATCGATGGAGCACAGGTCTAGAAACTCTTGATGTGACAGATGCTCGACTGCACTTCCAAAGTGTTGCATGACACTTGCTAGCTTGCAAAGCTAGCTAGAAAGCACGAAACGCAGTGCCTGCCTGAACATTGAACATTGAATGAAGCATTGATGCAAATCTGCATGCGCAAGAACCACATGGGAAACAAGCATGTGCTAGTCATAGCAGCACGTAGCAGCGCCTCAACAAAAATCATTGCGAGGACTTGTCAGCACTGAGCAAGCTCAGCAGGGAGACGTGTTCACTGGAGGCCTACTGCCGAATTCGAAGATATTCTCGTTGTTTTTCGTTGTCGCAGCAACAAAAACACACATATTTAGCCGTAACGGCCCCCGGTCTCTGGGGACGAGAAAGATACTTGCACCGAGCGCTGGATTCGAACGTTGCCTGCTACACCGCCCCCCTCCCTCAGGTTGCGTAGCGTTATGTGCGTGTGGGCGAGAGGCTTGCAGTCTGGGCTGGCGATGGCAGAATTTAGGATCATCTTACACTCGAGTATCCTTGTTTAAAAGGTGGTGGTTCTTTGGCTGCGAGGAGCGGGATGGGGCAAAATCAGATCGGCTGCCTTTCCAACCGATGGGAAAGCGAAAACCTGAGGGTATTCGGCTGCAATCATTGCGTTTCTCTTCAATTTGCGGAATCATTCAATTCAGGTTCACATCGAGGAAGGATGGCTGGAGCAGATGGAATGCGACCGGAATAACGACGAGAAGGTCATTTTCAATAACCGCGGGGAGAAGATGAAGGGGAGGGGTTGGATGTTTCAGATACGATTGCCCTATGCACAGATGGCAGCGCGTATACATTCAAGGCTAATCGAGTTTACTAGCCGTTGTTGTCGTACTCAACAGTTTTGATCGTCGTTACTCACCAACCACTTTGTTCTTCCAGAAGAGGCGCGCTCAGTCCCAACGAACATTACTGCGATCTTCCTGGGTAGCAAACAACGCGTTCTCTGCGCTCTCCATTCCTGAGAGGTTCTTCCGATAGCAAAATGTCTGCTGGGCAAGACGGGGGGGGGGGGGGGTACATGTTTTCCTTTAGTTCTACTCTATATTTTGACTTGTCTTGCTTGCGAAATCAATGTGAAAGCCTGCCTCCGACCTGCATGAGTGTCTACGAATGTGTACACATGTCCGTATAAATTTGTGTGTGCGTGTGTATGTGTATGTGTGTGTGTGCGTGTTTGCGCGTGAGCGCGCGCGTTGTATGGAACTGAAATGACCATCACTCACAGGGGATCCTCAGCGGAATCGAAATTTCTTCAAATTTTCGACATCTCCATCTCGGTATGGTTATGTAGAGGGAGGGGGAATGGCAGGAGGCAAACTCAAAATTATAGCCATAAAATATCATGGTGTATATGTGAAAAGAGTACATGTTTGTATGCACACATTTATGTACGCATTCATATTTATTCCTATGAATATTATAATTCTGAATCTGAATGTGCGTGTGTGTGCGTTTATGGTAGTATGTTTGTACGAGAGTCTTTTATGGAATAAAAAGACTATGTAGAATTCTTAACTGATATCAAAGATTGTCATTAAGTCAAATCCGAAAATATTATATATATATATATATATATATATATATAACTTGCATGTGAGTCGATACGTGTGTATGTGAATATATGTGCATCCTTTTGAATTTGTACAATGTATGGTATTTACGCAGGAAAATCGAAAGAGATTGTGCAACACCGAATATATGCGGAACGTTTTCCTGCAGACCCGTCAATTTGAGGATAAAAGGTGGTAGTAGGAGCGTGTAGCCAAGGGGAGGGGAGAGTCGAAATAAGACTTGGAAAGATGGGTAGAAAGACAGATTGTGTTAGTAGATTTGTAGCAGTCACAGACGCGGTACTTGTTGTTTGTGAATTCCATCAACTCTTCGTCATCGTTGAGCAACATCTTCGAGTGATGTAGTCTTTCTCTCCCCTCCCTTCCCTCTCTCGTCCTCTCTGCCGTTTCTTTCTAGCGCGGAGAGAGACCTGGAAAATCAAGAGATCGCTTCAGCCTGCTCCGCAGCATACGGCAGGGTAAGAAATATGTATACACACACACACACACACACACACACACACACATATATATATATATATATATATATATATATATATATAATAGATATATAAATATTCAAAACCAACAGTGCTGCCACCTGCCGCTTTCAAGTCGCTGCTGCGGATTCGAATAATCCACAATACCGCACCATACAAGGAGATTCAGCTTCTCCCTCTTACACCAGCAGCAAAGGACGGAAGATATCGATGGGTGATGGCGTGTTGACCTGTTATTGCTGATACATAGGCCCTCGGAGAGCTGTGGGATACTTATCAGTCCGACGGGTCTTTCCAGAAAGCAAACGTAATACCTGCAGGCTGATCTTGTTGCTCGTTGTGCATTTCTCTTCTCGAGTCGCATTACTCCTCCCTCATCGTCCTTCTCCTCTTTCATCGATTGGTTTTTGTGCTAGCACCGTCAGCTGCTTCGAGGGTATTTCGCCGTATTTGAAAGGCATGGACGCCGGTTGATTGCCGAAGGTGCGGAACAACACCAAAAAAAGCTTTTTGTGCGTTTGTCGAGTGTGCAGCTTTTGTATGTAATGCGAAGGAGAAACACCACAGTATAACATATATCATATATATATATATATATATATATATATATGGTATTTATGGTATATATGTACATATGTAAAGTTTCATTTTTATATTTCTACGAACATATCGAAGGTATTGCGATGGGCTCGGCCTTCGTCGCTCGCGAGATGGGGTTTTTCAAAACCGAAGAAATTGAGAAGTACGGGAAATGGCTGCAGGTGATTTGCGGCACGACGATTTAAAAAAAATGAGAGGGAATTTTGGGGAAGTGTTAGAGGCGTTGGAATCCAGCCGTCTATCGTTGTTCTGCGACCTCGAAACTGGTTTGAGGTTGCAGGATGATTAATTATCATTATTTTACTATTTACTTGCAAGTAATCTTCGTTGAGAGGTCTTTTCTACCGTTCATACTGAATATATATATATATATATATATATATATATATATATTTGTATATGTAAGTATTGATTACAAAGAGCAATGTCTCTCATGGCCAAGGCATTCGTTTTCACGGATGATTGTCTTTCGAATTGCCACTTCCATGTTTAATGTATACACACACACACACACACACACACACACACTTACTTCACATGCATACGACTTCCACTAACACTACTACTACTACTACTACTTCTGCTGCTGCTGCTGCTACTACTACTACTACAACACATCTTGATGAATTGTTTAGGTGATTCTCCGTGAAAAGCAGAAGGCCACGATAGAAGCATCCTACCAAAGATATCTGAAGCACAAAGTGATCTACTCCCCTCCCACCTGTTCATCGTGAATATATGCGAGAGAAAGGCTAACAAAGCACCGAATTCCAGAGAAACTTTCGATACTACCACATACATATATTCATATATCTTTCTCTCTCTCTCTCTCTCTCTCTATATATATATATATGTATACATATTTGTGTGTGTGTGTGTGTTTAATACAAGTTGTGGTTTGTTGCAGAGCGATGAGAAGCTATTCGACACGATTTTCCAGCGTTTGAATCCTGATGAGAGAGGGCATGTACCCAGAAAGAGCTTTCTACGAGGTGAGGGACATAGGAGGGAAGGAGAAACGAATTTAGTTAAGACAGATATGTACCGAAGCTACGACATCTCACTGGAGCTGTTTTAAATGATTTTTCACCTGCACTACCATCTTGTGGTACAATAACCTATGGCAAAGGAAGGAAGGGGGCCGGGAAGCAAGAGAGAGAGAGAGAGAGAGAGAGAGAGAGAGAGGCAAAGAGATAGCCGTCATTATAGTAACTGATGGAACAGCTGTTCACATATGGAAATATAATACACTTGGATGTCGTGGATAAACGTATTTATGTGTCTGTACGACCGGGGGTAAATGCGTGTGCGTGTTATATATATATATATATATATATATATATATATATATATATAATTATATATATAGTATATCTAAAATATTGACAAATATCGTCCGATCTGCTGTCCATGAACTATATGCTCTCTTACTGTGTCCACACTGCACCTTAGTGTACAACTTCACCTGATGTGTGTGACCTAGTGAGATTACTATGTATGATTTCTTTTCTCGCAGCCTGGGCGAGCGCGTTAGCAGGGGCGATAACCGTACGTGCGATGGAGAGCCATCTGGAGCTACAAGACCCCTACGCTGTATGTAGAGCGGAAGCTGCACGCCGCACCGACGAGGATGCCAAGCTTGAACGGAATAGGTTCGAAAAAAACTAACTTCTCCCGACAAGGTTTTTCTCCCCTCCACTCCCCCCCCCCCCCCCTCTCTCTCTCTCTCTCTCTCTCTCTCCCTCTCCCTTTCTCATCCGCGTCCTGCGATGATCCCTCTAGCAAGTCTCGGGACGACCTACCTAAAGCATGATTTTCTGAGCTGGAATACCGTTCTTGTGCGCTTACAGGAGACTGTGAAAATGGAACGGAAGCTCTTACCAACAGTGACTTCAAGCAGGATATCCCAATATGAGGAGATTCTATGAGGCGCACCCAGATGGCTTTGGAAAAGTGAACCGTGCGTGTGTTTGTGTGTGTACGCACGTTCGTACATCACATGCCATGCATGCGTAATGGAGTCACATTTGTCACGAACGAAGGACAGCAACAACGCAATGAGCTTCGCAATGCACGTGCGTTGCTTTGTGCGTACAAAGCATCGCATATGCACCAATACCTATACCCATCCGTGTACCGCACGCGCGCGCGCGCGCGTGTGTGTGTGTGTGTGTGCTTAGACTACCGGTGCGCGCACCTGTTTGCGCAAACATCTGCAAGGCGTTCGCCTAACAATGGGGAACAATGGCTGTACATGCATGTGATGCATGTAAGCACAAGCTGCATGTAATCTTTAACAATGCAGGTGATGTGATGCGTTTGACGCAGATGAGCTAGTGTGATACGTTTGGCGCAGATGAGCTAGATGTGCTCGCGGTGTGCACACATCACATTTTACGCTCCATTGGAAACCTTGAGACAACATCTCCAAGCTTGAAAGAGAAGAGTGCTTAGTGTCACTGCATAATCACAACTTTTCCCACCAATTCCTCCTGATTTATGATGATGGGTGAACTCGACCAATTGCAACGAACCACAGACGCAGAGATTCTGTCTTATCTCTGCACTTTTGAAAGTCAACGCATCCCCCATGCTAGCATGAAAGCTCCTTGGAAAAGGAAAGCTAACATGCCACACGCGCACGTCTTTTTCCGAACTAGGCCATCATGCTGCACGTGCGGCATCAATCACCAATGTGCAAACATGTATGTTTTTCTTGTAGGAATGTTTTTATGTATTCTAGATCAAGATTTCGGCCCATGCAATTTCACCATTCCTTGCTTCCGTCCTGCCCCATCTACAACATTTATCATGTCATCAATCCTTTGATTTTCTGCTCATGACTCCATAATGACACACTATTCGTTCGTCACACACATTTGCAATGTGATGAAGCAAAAGAGCGTCGTCACGCACATTCTTCACCAATTTCTAACGACAAGTTTGTGCATTGAGCTCCAAATTTAGAGCATAAGAGACCCGGAAATTCATCTGTGCACACTGTGAATTTTGTCACTCCGCCAGTGCAATTTGCAAGTGCTCGCAATTTAGGAACAATTTTCCTAGCCTTTTTGAGCGGGACAGCATGCTCTGTGATGTCATCTGTCATCAAAACTTCTCCATTCCCTTCCGCGTCCATTTCCATGAATGTGACCTCTCCCTCACCTTCATCAGATTCAGACACGGCATCCTTTGTTAAACGTCCATTGACAATGCTTTGTGACCAGAAAAGTCCATCTGCATCCCTAAACTTGCATGCTGGAGGTGGATTAGACGATTCTTCTTTTGTGTCCTGTGCCTTGTTCGTAGATTGACCTCCAGTAGATGATGGTGAAATTCCAGCAGGTGGTGGTGGAATCCCAGCAGGTGGTGGAGGTGGTCCTGTCTCGGGATCCATGATGGGTTCCCTTGACCGGAGCAACTCGTCGCTCACATCCTCGATGTCCCCGAATTCCTTTGGCTTTTTCCCGCTGCCATGATCGTCGATTTCAGTTTTCACATCGGTTTTAGGAGCATCATTGCGAACATCGCTGCTGTCCCCTGACGATGTCGAAGGCGCAATGAACAATGAACAATGAAGAAAGCGTTGATCAAAACTGCGTGCGCCAGAACCACATGGGAGACAGGCATTTGCACGCAGCAGAGCCTCAACAACACTCGTTGCAAGGACTTGTCAGCACCCTGTTGGTGAGGGACACAAAAAATCAGCCGCATCCCCTGAAATTGGCATGCATGCCGATTGATGGTGCCGTTGAGATGTGAATTAATTGGAACTGAAGCTGGCATCTTGGATGCCGAACCGCAGCAAAAGTGTCAAGCAAGACAATGGTTCGACGGAAAGCCCTGTCGATTTCTTTGTCAGTCGAAGGGACACCAGATGTGGCCCCCAAAGCGAGGCAAAACTTGTCATGGGAAGACATGGCAGAGAAAGCACGCAACGTGACCACGCTCATCATTGGCATCAGGTTGATGACGAGACACCAGGTGACGAATCCTGGTCCAAAAACGGTCTCTGATGTCGCACGTTCCTTGGCAGGAGAACAAAAGGTGCATCAGGGACATGTCTTCGTGAGAATCGCACAGGCGCCTGAGTAGCTCGGCTCCTGACATCCACCTAACAATTGTGCAGTGAAATTTTGAAAAGCAGGCCATTTTCTCTAATTTGCTACCATGTGTCATGCCGGACGTTGGCAAACAACGTCTCGGCCTAGCACATCAACCAAGAGGGGGGGCGTCTTTAACGTTATCGCGAAAAATCCCATCTTGGGCTCGAAATCCCAATCAGGAGGGCAGGACGGAGGCCCCGGAGGGGGAGCCATTGCGAGCCGCCAAATTATTTTTAGTCATCCCTTCTCGGAAGAGAATCACCTCATCAGCGTCCGTCCTTCTGGAAGGAAAATAAGGCATTTTCAGGTGCGACAACAACTAAACGTTGTCGCACCTCTAACTACTTGGGCATCCTCCTCCTCGTCGAGCTTTCGCTCCCCGAAGAGGATCAAGGAGTCGCTGTGCGCCTCGTGCATCGCTGAGGGGGTGAGCACCACCGCAATGTCGTCCGAGCGGAGGGGCAGGGGCCAACTGTGCAAGAGGCATGTTCGTTTTCTTGACGATCGAAATGTCGTGATTGGGAGGTTATTACTGCCTAGCAACGCGCATGAACCACAACTTGTCTTATCTCCCTCAGTGCTGATTTGTTTTTGGTCTTTGTCAATGTTAAGATGGTGCCTAATCAAACGTGCAACCCCGAGAAAAGGAGCAGGATTGGTCTTCAGGATGACGCCTGTTCGCAACAATCAACACAAACGTGTCACCTTTACCTCAGATGAGATTCAGGTCGTCTTGCCCCCCGCGCTTTCAGCAAACTCACGGCTTAGTTTCCAATATCTCTTCGTCATCATCACCACACTATCCTGCCATAATCAATCTGAGGCCCTGCTAATTTTCACGCCGCTAGGTGGACATGCTGCGCGTGAAGATATCGCGACGAAGCGGGGACCGCTTTCCGTACCTTGAGGATTTATACGTTCTGTATCCAGGGGATAGAGCTCATTATGAGACCCTCATTCGATCTCGCTCCTTCATTCCGCTTTCTGGGCTGGACTCTCCTATGCTATCGTTTAATGCGAGCTGCGGCAGCTTGGCTATGTACGGAAAGCACAAACACATGCGCATAAACACAAATTAATAATGGAATGTTAACAATTTAAGAGGCTTGCATGCATAGAATAGTCCTGTGACCTAGCCTTAAGTCATGTTTGGGTTAAGTCTAGAATATCATCACAAATTTCGCGGGGTAGCAGTGGAGGTACTGCGATATTACTATTAGCGTCACTGCCTTTCTTATTCATACACTTTACTCCAATCATACTTGCGAGAAACTACGAACAAAAAGATGCTACTCGATACCCTGGTACCCAACTTCATGCCCCCCTCTTCCCTCTTCCCCTTTCCACCTCTTCACCTCTTGGCACCAGGTTCGATTTTGCCGGCCTTGCGGCGAGTCGGCGGGCAAACGTCTCTACGGCATTACGGCGGGTGAAGCTCTGCGGGGGGAGCGAACAGGCAGCATGGAGTAGAAAAGGCGGGCTACACCATCATCGGGAGATGTTTATCACTGAGAGGGGGAGGCAGCAGCTGTGGGTGTTGATTCTAGCAAAGTACCTGGGGTTGGAAGAGAAAGACGTAGCAAAACTACCGGAAACGAAAGAGGTCCGACTTGTCCATTTCGAAGGCGAGTCTGTTTGGGTGCAAATTCCTGTCTCGTACAAGCGAAACCAGCAGCTCTTGATGCTCCAGAAGCAGCAGCAATAACAACAGAAGAGGAACTCCAGTATATCATTTGACTGTAATAATCAGCTCACGAAGTGCCATAAGAATCAAGACAGCTTCAGCAGCAGCAGCAGCAGTGTGCACGCCAACATCAAGCAAATACACAAGAGTTTGGCAGCTGCCAATGTACCTAATGGTAGCAAAGCAGCTGTGGAATCGTTACGTGATGATGCAAATTCGACAGCACCGAGAATATCGGTTATGGAAGGAGCTTGTTGCCAGAAAAGTAGAAGGGTAGCGACCGCTATTAGCACCACGAGGAAAAGGGGAAGTAGGCGGGAGCGCATTCTTGATAATGATAATATCGTCTACAATGAAGGTGGCGCTAATGCTTCCAAAAATATAGACAACGACCCTGTACAGATAGATAATGAGGTTATCGGCAGCCTTTTCGATGGAAAGAGAAATTGCGAAAGGACTAGCAGCGTTGGAAATGGCAGACGCAATGTGTATCCTACTGCTGCTGCTTGTTGTCGGATTTCTTCATCGTTCCAGCTATCGCCACCCGCACCTAACGATGACGAATCCATTGCAAGAAAAGTAACTAGGAAGCGATTCTCAGCTGAAAACCAGATTCGAGGACAGAGGCACAAGAAGAGGCCAATTGCTGTGCCACGAAAGCCCCTTCGGAGCTCTATTGCGAGTAGCACCACCAGCTGAAGTAAACAGGAAGTACGTCGTATAGAACACTGATCGAACCCCGGCAGCGAGAAGATGACTGTGTGTATCGCATCTTGCTATAGTTTATGTCATGTAGCTGCTGCCGTGTCATAAACTATTAAATTCTCGAGACAATAGCTGGCCTTGCTTGGTTGCATCCATGCGTATGTAAGCACTAGCACACGTGAAAAGCATAATCGTTTTGGATGCTAGGATGCCATGTCTACAGGGCTAGAGGGCCTCGCTCTTTCTTCGATATCTGGTGCCAGCAATGGACATTGTGCTGTGCATGCCGATCGCAAATTCGAAGCACAACGTTAGCTACCACCATGTACGAAGCGAGCATGACCAACACATGATAGACAGCTTGCTAGCTATTTGTCGTTTACTAAGTTAAAACGCGACGCCGCAGCGCGCCCTATTGGATCGCACCACAGCCATGTTCCTCTCATGAATCCAAACGGCGGACGAATAACAGTCAGGAATCGGATGCTAATCATTCTTCTTCAATCATGTTCATGCTGCACATTTCTACTCCGCGTGATCTCCTGCCTCGTAGGATGCATGCATGTGAATATCGGTCGGTATCTCAGGAGTCTTAGCATCTTTGCTATCCTCGCTGAGAACCAAGAGACGCAGCCTGCCGCCGCTGCTGCTGCTCTCGGCGGTCTTTTCTATAGTTTTCAACGGCTCTGTGCGTCGCAGGGCATCCGCAAATTCGCTGTGGTGAGGCTCGTCCAACGTTATTTCTCTCAGAGACGGAAGCTGCGCGATGCTATCGAAAGGGACACGCTTCAGAGAGGAATTCGAGCACAAGCGCAGGTTCCTCAGCCTTTTAAGAGATGCGATGTGAGTCGGAACAGATTCAAGCAAGTTTTCACTTAGCCAAAGGGTCTCCAGATGCTGCAGCTCTGCTATCGTCGCGGGAACGTCCACAAGCTGGTTCTTTACGGCTCGCAGGTACTTGAGCTTCTTCAGCCCCCCAATGTTCTTCGGTAAGCTTCGCAGGTTGTTCTTTGATATCTATCGAACGCAACAGAGCAGGCAAGGCATCATCACAAACCACAACAATGCATGCTGTTGGGGTGGGAATGCATTCCGAGAGGAATGTGCTACAGCATCGCTCAGGTACCACCAACAGTCTACTACTACCACTACTACTACTACTACTACTACTTCTACCTGAAGGGACTCTAGGGATGTCAGGCTTATGATGTCCGTGGGGAGACTTGAAATTTGATTTTGTTGCTAGCAGCGAGGAAGGAATATGGTCGGGGAGGGAGGAGGAGGAGGAGGAGGAGAAAATGAGCGTTGAAGACCAATTTCAAGCAACAACGCGAAAACTATTCTCTTCGCATCCCGCTTCTGCTCGTCACCTAACCCCGTCATTCATCACTATCACAACCATCATCATCATCATCATCCAATCTTCCAACGCTGCTGCTACTAATGCCACGATATCACACAACTAAGACTACTACTACTACTACTACTACTAAAGATGAACCAAGTCCACGTCGGTGAGCAGCCCCAGCTTTCCTACCTCACTAGGGAGGGATCTCAACTTGTTCTCAGACGCCCACAAAATCTTCAGCTGCGAAAGCTTGCCCAGGGATTTCGGGAGACTTTGGAGGCGGTTTTGCTGAACCTCGAGGAGCTCGAGGCTCTTCATCTCACCGATCGTTTCGGGAAGGGACTGGATGCGGTTGTAGCCGAGGGCTAGCTGCTGCAGGGATTTCATTCCGCTCACGGAGTCGGGTATGCTTGTCAGTTGGCAAGCGTCCAAGTTGAGAACTCGGAGCGCTTGTAGCTGCCCGATGTTCTCTGGCAATGCGCGCAGCTCCTCGCAGTGCATCACCTCCAGCCTCTCAAGCTTTCCACCGAGCCCTTTGATGGCGCTCGATGGGAGCGCCGTGATACCGGTGTTTGAGAGAGCGAGGTAGCGGAGATTGTGGAGGAGTTCTAAGCCGCGTGGGTGGTGGCGGTGGGAGAGCTGCGAGCAGGAATCAAGGTCTAATCTGTCTAGGAGGGGGCATAGCCCAATAATGAACCTCTTCATAAGATCACGGGAGATCGACGCCAAGTGCTTGTCTACCACTGAGTTTGATGATGATGATGATGATGATGACGATGAAGCATGCTCCTCCTCCTCTTTATCATCTTGTTCTCTCTCTTCGACATCTCCTCCTCCTTCCTCCTCCTCCTCCTTATCTTTCTTCTCATACCCCCCCCCCCCGCTCCCTCCTCACTTCTTTTTCCCTCCAGCGAATGAAAAGAGATAAGAGGGTTGCGATCCTATACGCGATGTCGCCACCGCCTTCGCGCTTCTTCCCCGTGTGCAGCCATGGCTGCTGGCCCAAGTGATGTAGGTTCCGAAGCATTATGGACAAATCTTTCATTTCTTCCGTTGCAGGGGCTCCTCCGGAGACTTCGAGCCGCTGCAGCCTCTCTAGGGCGCGGGCGATGTGTTGCTCTTTACACACGGCATCCCAACACAGCTTCCATTTGCTCTCCTTCCCCCGTCCAACCTCCCCTCCCTTTCCGCCCCCCCCCTCCTCTTCCTTCCCCAGCTCCTTTTGTGCTGGCGGCAACAGCAGCCTAGCAGCCTCGATGTTTAGCTTCATTTCTGCCCACTCGACGATGTCGGCATGCTTGACACGCACCACCTGGCCAATGAGCGCCTCCCCCGAACCATCGCCCCCCCCCCCTCCTCCCCCCCCTTCGGCGAGCAGCAGTTTTTCAGCAGGTGGTGACTGGAAGCCCGGGATTTTGTCTGTACGCGTCCATGCCAAGAGTCGGTTCATCCAGGATCCCTTTCGCCTCATGGAGGAGGTCTCGATCCCCGAGCATGCGAAGGCGTATCGAAGTACCAGAGCTAAGTGCCTGCGCGTTTCGGTCTGGCCTGGAAGAAGAATGAGTGGTGCTGCATGATGATTGACGCCTTTCGTCGTCATCTTCTCCTGCTCCTCCTCCCCCTCGTCCCACCACCATCTAAATCTTGCAGGATGGCCGTAGCGAAGCAGGTGTATGCACCAGAACTTGGATCTTATATGCTCCTCAGAAGTTTTCGGGTCTAAACCAAGCTTTGAGCAGATCTTTCTGAACACCGCACCGGAAGTAAGGTCGTTTTCTATTAGATCACGTATTTCCATGACAACACTGCGCTTCTTTGCCTCTCTGAGAAGAGCCCTCCCCCGTACTTTGGCCTCAAATGAGTTGCGACGCATCACTGTCATTGTCAGGCTCCTCTCGTCTCTAATCCTTCTAGCTGCTTGCATCTTGCCCCGCAGCCATCCAATCTCAACTCCTTTAACTACATCATCTGAATTCAAGCTTCTCTCCCCTCCTCCTCCTCCTCCTCCTCCTCCTCTTCCTCTTTCTCGCTGCTGGCGCATTTCTCTCACATAGAGCCGCTCGATGATGTCTCTTGCTGGGCGTTTGATGTCAGAGAGCTGAATGATATTATCCTTCTCTGATGCTGCGACGTCAACTCCTTCACCGCTGTCCCCATCGGCATCTTGTTTTCTATCATTGCCTCCTCCTCCTCCTCCTCCTGCTTCTTCTTCCTCTTCTTCATCTACCATTGAAATCAAATCAGTCCAATCTTCGTCGGTGATGAGGAACTTCGAGACGCCGAAGCTCTCAAAGACATCCATTCCGATCTGATCCCAGAACGCCCGGGCCTTCTCCGGCTCAGAGCCACACACGCAGCGCATGTAGGATGCTAATGCGGCGGGAAGATTCGGGAGGGTCGTCTTTCGGAGAACGTGCTTCCTAAGGTAGTGTTTGTGGGCGCGGCAAAGGATTTCCGCTAGCACTCGCTGCCTGAGGAAGAAGTCCTTGAGGTCCTCGTGCCGCCATATCAGCCCCAGATGGCGCATGGGCAGGCCGAACCTGTGCAGAGCGCCGCAGATGAGCACCGTGTCGGGCCAATGCAGCTGACTCGCATCGGCCAGGTCTCTGGGCACTGAGCTGCGGTAGCGGAGTCGGCCTGCGATGCTGTTCAGGTACTTCACCACCATCGCCACAACCCTCGTGCACAGGAACCGTGTTGCGGCGCGGAGGCGCCTTCCGTGCACAGGGTTCTGATGGAGGCCCCATCCTGAGAGAGTGTCGGAGCTGAGAGGGGTCATGTCGCTGTTGCCGCCGCCTCCTCCTCCTCCTCCTCCTCCTCCACCTCCTCCTCCGCCGCTCATGATCGCGAGGCTCTGGAGGAACTCAGGGCGGAGGAGCCGGAAGAATATCGAGCTGCTCTTGTAGCCTAGATGGCCTGTTTCGCGGGGGTCCTCGGGGGGCGCCCAGCGAGCGAGATCAATCATATCTAATGATGGAACAGGTCGCTATGATGATGATGATGATGATGATGATGATGTTTCTTGCAATAAAGGTATGAAGTTGTATGTAGAACACACACACACACACACACACACACAGAGAGAGAGAGAGAGAGAGAGAGAGAGAGAGAATAGTTGCAATTACCACGAACAAATACATATATATATATATATATATATATATATATATATATGAGTTATTTCCCAGCCTCCAAGGCGTGTAGAATCACCATCCATAAATTAGTTCCAAGTTGCTTCTTCAGCATCATCATCATCATCATCATCATCATCATCATCGTCATTATCATTCTTCCTCTCTCACAATATTGGTTCTTCCCATCCTCGTCAAGAACTCGATGCCCCTCCACGTCCCCCCCAGTGTAGAGCATCTTGCCATGGACATTATGGCGTGCTAGGCTGAATCTCCTGGCCGCCTGCGCCATCCATTTCTCGAATTCCGAGTCGGAGTTTCTCACCGTCGCCCCTGCATCTTCGGATCCGTATACGAGAGTTTGGCCGCGCTGAATAGGAAAGACGGGCATTGCCACAAGACCTGGTTGATGGTTGGCAATGGTTGATTGATGATGATGATGATGATGAAGATGATGAAGATGATGGCAATATTACAATAAGAACGAGTTTCTATTACTGCTACCACTGCTACTACTGCTATTGCTAACGATGACTTAAGTTATTACGGAAGCCACGGTAATCAATCACTGTCTGCAATGGCACTTGGATGGGAATTTCCTTCTCGAGGAAAAACTGCAAAAAACAGCAATTTTCAATGCCAATGACGACGACAACCAAGCTGCTAATAGAGATCATTGCATCCTTCCTTCTGTTCGCACACGCTACCTGGAAGAAGGAATTCGATCCATGCAGCTCTCCTCGCGCTCCTTTAGCTGCAAGGGAAAGGTCTGCCGTCTCACCGCCATATAAATATCGACCCTGCTCAGTGTAGAGGTGAGACACACTCACCACACGTTCGAATGTAATGATGATGATGATGATGATGATGATGATGAAGTGATAGTAATGACTAGGTGCTCGTGATGATGTGAATGATGTGGATGATGAAAGTAGTAGGAACGGAGAGTGCGCTGCATTTTAGGAACGATAATCATGCGAAGGGAAAGGCAAAACGCCTTGAAATAGCATTTGTAGGTCGCCCACATACCTCTATCTTGGGGTCGGTTGCGAGCTTGAATACTAGTCCTTCATGCATAACTGGCAAACACACACACACACACACACAAAGAGAGAGGGAGAGAGAGAGGGAGAGAGAGAGAGAGAGAGAGAGAGAGAGAGAGAGAGAGAGATTAATAACGAACGCACGAATTCAAGAATACTAGAAAAAAGGTTTTAAAAAAATGAAGAAGAAAGAAACCAAAAGAGCTTATGTCGCTTCTAAATGTGAAAAGAGTCAGTGGAATATCAAATATATTGACGGACGGTTCAATAAGCATGGACACCCTTCTAAATGTTAATGATATGCAGCTAGAAATTATTCTCTATGACATTCATCTGTGCTTTCTAACTCCATGCATCTTATAAACATTTGTAATAATTCATGCGACATTTCGTTCCCCCTGCTCTGCCTCCACAATTTATCGGCTTAAACTTGCGCTCGTCCGCTGGCATGGACGTCCCGACACCTGGAAACACATATTAGATAAGAAAAGAAATAATCCAAGACTCTTCTGTGTCCTCGAAGCGCATATTGACATTTTGAAAAGGAATCATATTTCTGAGCATGCGCTTATGAAATAGCAAGAAATAAATATTATTGTGGGGTTCAACCATCTCAACCCCCCCCGTTGAGTCATTAATCATCATCACCACCCACCTCAGCACCACTACAGCACCGCCAACATCATAAACTATCTTCAATAATGCTAAGGGTCTTGTAAGATTCGCTACCCGTCCAATCAGCGTAATTCTCGTCAACAATTTTTCGGCTAGCATCAATTATGGTACGATCCATCCATCGCTTTATTTCAATGAGCTTCTCAAGTCTTCTTTTTGGATTATCTCTCGCTTTGTTCCGCAGAAGAGCCGATATTGAGGCGGAGATCTTCGTTTCGGAGTGTTTCAGAGTCTTCTGCCAGGTGGAGAGATCACGGGACTCTTTGGATTTTTATCATTATAGAATTAGGTGGTGGGAAGTACATATTTTAATATGACAGCTGACATAAAGAATCCTCACCTCTGTGGGCTCCTCGTTTCCGAGCACTTTTATTCTTGAGTTTTGCAGTGTCATAGACGTACAAGTACTTGTTGGTAGGACAATAAGAATATAAGTGATTGCCTAAATTTTCTACTTCCTCATCCTCATCCTCATCTTCCTCCTCCTTTTTCATCCTCTTCCCCTCGTCGTCCAGCTCTTCATCACCCCTCTCGATCTTTCCGGGGCCCTGGGCTGCCTCGGCGCCGCTGTGCATGTTAAGATGCTTGCTGCCTCAAAACCAGGACTGAAAATATTCGGAAAAATACATGGTATTTCTCACCATATTCGACTCTAAATCCATGTCGTATATTCGACAGTAGATGTCGGAGTGCGATTTAGAAGTACGACAGGATTATCGGTTGTCGCACGTAAGAAATCACTCGTATTTAGGCCCTGGTCGTCGGACCCAGTCTTCGGTGTCGGAACGATCGGCCCCATGCTTTAAGAGGGTGTTGCTGAAGCGAAGGGGGCGGGAGGGGTGAGACGATAATAATGGAACGACGATGGCGCGACAATGGAGGAAGCCTCTCCATATTCGCCTTCCTGATGCTGCTGCTGACGTTTCTTTTCTGCCCCGAGAAAAAGAGACGGTCTCGGTGCGGGACGGTGCTTGAGCTAAATCTGCTCGCCTCCCTCTCCCTCTTCATCCTTGTGATCCATCGTCATCTCCCTGATGTAAACCACAGTGGTAGGCGCTCTCCTTTTCTCACTCTCCAATCGCATAATTCTGATGACTTTTAACTCAGGGCGGAGGCGGGTGCTGCGGCTGCCCCCGAATAAGCCTAGGGAGCTCTCGTCAACGCCAACAAGGAGCGCGAGTCGTGAGGAAAGTGAAATGAGTAATGATTTTGAATTTCAATTCTGTGACGAGGCAGCGCCTCCTCTCGAAAAGCAGCCACGTCCGCCATCAAGGCCTTCTCCCAAGGATTCAGGGCAGAGGGGGCCTCCCCCCCCACCGTCTAGATCGCCGCGTCTACCAAGGACGGGAGGAACTACACCACAAAGAAGCATGCCGCCACGAGGGTCATCAATTACGCCATCAAGACGCTCATTGTTATCGGAAACCGGAATTCACGACGATAATCGAACGACTCCGGCCGGACGCCATGTAGATATGATTATATTGTCTCCGCATTTGCACACAAAAATTTCCAGACAAATAACTGTCGTTTTGATTATTATTTTGCTTTCTCTTTTTCTCCTTCTTCTTCTTCTTCCTCTTCTTCTTCTTCTTCTTCTTCTTATTTTCTCTCTCTCTCTCTCTCTCTCTCTCTCTCTCTCTACTTCCCTACTCCTCCGCTGATCGTCTTTATGATGTATATCACGCCATGTGTCGTGGTCTTCTGCATATTAGAGCATCGTATTGAACGATGTGCTGCGAGGAACCCCCTTTCGAGCGCAAAGTGAGCATGTTGCGTGGGAAGATATAGCGGAGCGCGCAACAGAGATGACTCGGGAACAAATGGGAAAAGCCAGGGTAAAATGTATAAATGTGTGTGTGTGTGTGTGTGTGTGTGTGTGTCTATGATTGATGGATGATATAGATAATGATCTGTAAAAAATCGATGGCAAAGATGCCAATTGATCTTCTCTGGAACATAGTCAAGGCTGTATCACATCATAGAAGTCATACTTTCCGCACTACAATGTCATCAATTGTTATGATTTTTTTCCAATGCTCCTCCTCCTCCTCCACCTCATCCTCGCCTTCTCGACCAGAGGCGGTCAGGGGCTTTCTTTTCCGCGTTGAGAGGGAGCGTTGAGCAGTTGCTCCAAATGAATAAAAGATATTCAAACAGACTGACGTTTTCCTCTTTGTGTGATGTAACTTTTTCTTTTAGGAGGACGATGCCCCACATTTCACTCAATCGCGTATAGCCACTTTACGTCGAAAGGTACTTGCTATGTTGTTACTATCAACATCGTCGTCATCGCCGCCATCGTTCTTAGTCATCACCACCACTACCATCAGCAGCAGCATCTGTATTATATCCTGCAATGTATGAAGTTAGTCGCCGGGGGGCGGCCGCAGCATGAAGCGGGCACAAGGGGAGACAGCACATATGCAGGGGACAGGGCACACACACACACACACACCCATTATCCACGCTTCTTCTTCTTCTTCTTCTTCTTCTTCTTCTTCTTCTCTTCCTACTCTGTTGTGGTACACTTGATCATGGCATTGTAGGGAGTGCTACCGAAGCTCCAGGAATACGAAATGCCTGCGGAGGTTTGATTAGCTCTATCGTGAAGAACTAAACCACCTCATCGCCATCATCATCATCATCATCATCATCATCATCATCCCGTCATTGTCGTTATTACCGTGTTCATGACCATTATCTTGAGCGCCAACAGCGAAATGCAAGACAAAAACCACGAGACTGATGATGAATTACGCGCTCAGCTGAACGAGACTGAGCTTATGCGGGAGGCGCGTTTGAAGGACCAGCAGATAATCAGGTTGGTAGCTTCCTTCCATTATCCCTCTCGCTCGCTCTCTCTCTCTCTCTCTCTCTCTCTCTCTGTGTGTGTGTGTGTGTGTATGTGTACGTCGTATACATCATTATGAGTATGAAAAGAAGACAAAAAGGATTACGTGCGGCCTCGAACCCTTCCCCTCCCCCCAATGAGGGTGGAGCTTTGCACTGTCGCTAGATTCCCCCCCATCAGTACAGAAAACGAGGCAAAACCACGATTTCTGCCCTCACCCCCCCCCCACCCCCTCTTTTACGTTGCAATATCATTGTCCATATTGACGCTGGAACGTGGGTAATGTTAATTGTTGCGGACTGTTGTTAATTGTTGTGAACTGCTGTGATGATTGATCCTACGTCAAAGATCGGATTTGGCTGCCAAAGACGCTCGGGGCCCGGGGGCAGATATTCGCGACGACTGGAGAGTGGACGACAAGCACAGCGGTGAGTGACTCCAAGCTGCTGCAATTGCCATCGTCTTTTGGGTGCAAAGAGAGAGGAGGAGGCCATCCTTTGATGGGGATAGGCTATGATGCGATTTTTACTGATTAATTCGTTTATCAGCGTACATGGCGCGCTTTGAGCAGGAGCTTCGCGACAACGACGCGATGGGAAAAGGGAAGCTTCCAAACCAGCTCTCCCATGAGGATGCAGCGCACTTAAAGATTATCGCTGCACGGGAGAAACGGTGTGGTCATCGTCGTTGTTTCCGTTGTTGTCGTTGTTGTTGTTGTTGTTGTTGTTGTTGTTGTTGTCATTTGTTTCCTTTTCATCTTTCGTTGGTCAGTGGTGCCAGCAGTCGTCATGTCACATGATAAATAATTTCTTAGCAAATTCATTGCCGAGATGATGACCATCATTTTCTCATCCCCCCCCCCCCCCCCCCCCCCCCCCGGGCTTCGAAAAAAAAAAAATTTTTAGGGGGGAAGATCAACCGGAGATTTTCCCGGACGGGGGGGGGGAAGGAAATCCACCAGCGAAAATTTTTTTTAAAAAACCCCCGAAAAAGGGGGGGTGCCGGGACCCCTTCAAATTTTCATCATCATCCTCCTCATCCCTCCCGAAGACACCCCCCCCCATTAACTCCTTAAAACGGGCAAACCTTTTTTTTTA